>JACEGR010002659.1:0-122693 GCA_014170235.1 Listronotus bonariensis | reverse complement strand
TTATCGCTGACTTTACATATACCTTATATATTCAATCGATTGCTGAGTCAAGCGTAACTACATTATTGTCGTGTCAAACTTGTTGCTATTTCGAAATAATTGTTCATTTAAGTTAGTTGTTATTTGTACGTAGTTAGTAGTCCTTGCCCAGTAAAATAATCTTTAAAAGCTCTATACGATCTGAATTGTTGCTAGACGCTGCGGGATTGGGATGGTACATTTCGTCCTTGTCAAACTCGTTGAACAAGTGTTTACTGGTGTTAGATACACTATTCAAAAAATGGACACCACAGGCTGTGAAGAAGTTCTTTGAACAAAGAAACTGTGAACCTAAGTCAAGGAATTGGTGAGAGCAATGATCAGCTGCTGTGATGACCTATCCATCGGTTCCACAGCCCTGTGGTCAGTATCTCCAACATCCAAGTTCCTGGGACCTCAGCCCACCTCTATTGGAAGAATCCATTGGTGCTATTACCGCTTTGCAAATCTATCTATCTATCTGGATCTTGTATATATTATAACAATTAATTTATTACTGAATTCATAAATTCATGTCAAACTCACACGTTAAGAAAAGTTACCCCAATCATAAAATAAGGCTGCTTTGAGGCTTAAGAATTTCAGGAATGAACAAGAGGTTCTGATGATGAGTTCTAGTAGTTCAGAGCTCAAAAAACTGAAAGCTCAATACTTTTGAAAATACTTTAACTCTATAGTACAGGAAGAATTAATAAATTTATTGAATCAATTTAAACTTTAGAATAATCAAAAAATGGAAAATATTAGATTTTCCACATCTCTCTTTTGCCAATCTCTCTGGCGACCAAATCATTATAAGAGAAGGTTCATTATAGCAAGTGATAGATTTTTATAATTACCATTTTTTTTTACATATACTTCCTGAGAATCAGAAAAGAAGTAGTGCCACCATGATAAAATCAAAATTAGTTGATAGTGTAACATTCTTGTTATCTCAGCCTGATCTTAGCAGATTAGATCTTCTATAAAAACAGGAATTAGAAAGAAATTTGGAGGTCAATAACATATTCTCTTTTCAATGCAACATCGTTGTATTTTTAGTCAATCAGGGCGAAAATGACTTTTACAATTCGTCGATGGTTAAAACATTATTAAATTATTTTCACAAATCAGGTGCAGAAGTGCCTTAACATTCGCAAAGTACTTCAATTAATCAGTTGAATCATCTGTTTTATTTTAACAGCTTGTTACCCACCAAACAACCAAAAACAATGCTAATGTTAAAGACACAGGACCCTAAACGACATACACCCACAATAGTAAACTTTAACATAGATAGAATCTCAGTTGATTTCAGAGCCCAGGTTTCTTTAAACCACACAAAGAAATTTAATAATAACTTAATAATAATTCTAATAATAGCTATAAATATTTTAATAAATAAAAATTTTAATTTCTGGCTTTATATGCCACATTTTCACACAAACAAATTCATTTCCCAGAACAAACACATTGGCAATTTTCAGCCCCGACTAATCCCGGCCTGCCGACAATGCTTGGTTTTTGGCGGGCAATGTATCCAAAACGGCCTCCTAAACAAAGGTCCCTGTCACAATGTCTGCGTCTCGACTGGCTGAGGTCACATCCGACATACAGCCAAGACAAACGTCTACCAGACGTCATCCCAGCTTTTCCAGAAGTACAGGACACTAGAGACTTTTTATATCCAGAAGAACTTACTAATGTCCAAATATCCAGAACCCTATGAGATCCTCTGACTAAATCAACCCCCAGACATTTTTCTGCACGGAACAGCTTGAAGATCAAGCCCCCAAATTTCGACTGATTCACAGAGCAACCTTCATTATACCCAAAATTTCGAATATAGTGAAGAAAATTCCAGAAAATTTTCAAAACCAAGCCTCGAGATCAAAAATTAACCTAAACAATATAGCCAACAACATCGAACTGCCCTACTTTTACCTACCCCATAAACAAATAACCGTTTGATTGATTCATGGCGCATCCGATTCTATTATTACCCCAAAATAGTAAGATTTCTTCCCAAATAATATTTTTACTGAAAGCCTTTGAAGTAACTATTCTTGCAAAAAAGTGTATAGGAAAATAAAAATTTAGAATTACCCTTATTAGAAGAATTAGGCATAAATCAAAATTTTAAAATGAGAGTCTTAAATTGGCACAACGATTTTGATGCTCTAATAGGCACAAAGACCTTAAACAGTTAAATGCCTTAATTGACTATAAAAATAAAACTTTAACATTACAAAAATATAAAAATACCTTTTTCACTTGCCTATAACAAACCTTTAAATCAGCCTATAAAAAATTTTAACAAAAATCATTTAATTATACCAGTAAATTATGAAAAAGGAGTAGCTATTTTTGCCTTCATTTAAAATTAATGATCATATCATTCCTGACTCTCTAATAAATGTTGGAAAACGGCTTCGTAAAATTCTAATCCAACCCCTAACATCAATGTTAATTTCACCAAAGAATAAAAGTTATCCCACAGGATCAATTTGAAGTTCTCGACCCCTAAAAATAACACTCCCCTCGAAAAATTTAACCCCCAAAATTCTGCAACTAAGATTAGATCATTTAACACCCCTAGAAAATCCTAAAATCCTACCACTCTGTCATGAATATAAAGATATAATGAGGAAAACGCTTTACCAATCTCTGAACTACCCCTTAATTATGCCTCAAACCGTCTTGTAATCGACTACGGTGACAATTTTCCAACCACACGTATACCAAACCCTTTTTAATAAAAATCACCACTTTGTTCGCATTCGAAAGAAAATAGACGATGAAGACATTTTAAAAATTATAAAAGAAATTATAAGACCAGACCTTACTTTTACTATCTTTATACCAAAAAACCAAAGAGAACTAAGTAGAATTTCAAAGATTAATTTCCTGCGAATTTAAATCCATCTGCAAGACTTGTTTTTCTGCCACCTATTTGGTAGACGTTACCAACGTTGAACAACAACCAGATATAATCGCAAATTATCATAAAAATATACAATGGCGTAACAGAAACCTACCGTATTTAAAACAAAGAAACTCATTGCTGGCCCAAATTAAGAGACTCTATATTTATAAATAAATGCAGAAATTTGCCTTCAAAATAAATACGAAAGACATCCATATAAAATTGCATATGAAGGCCCTTGCTTGCAGAAAAACCCTTTAAAACCATCCATCCCTAGATCTATTTCAGTTTTTCAAATTGCCAATTTCTCCACAATAATTGACTCATTCTCAAAAATCTCAAGCTTATTATGTACCAGACAAAGTACTATTCTCGGTAAATTAAGCACTATTTTTCTCACCACAACACCCCAGAAATAGTCGCCGATCAGGGGGTGAATTTCAAAACAATGTTCAAAGAATTCTGTCAGCCTTTGGCATAGAAGTACACTATACGACCCCAGGAAACTCATCATCCAACAGCCCTTATCGAAAGATTACATTTCTCCACCATCTTAGAAAAACTTGGGAATTCTAAAAAAATGCAAAAATCCTGAAACCCTCAAAATCTAATGATTTCCGCCATTCTAATTTACAATCAAACCATTCCACCACGGGTCAACAAAAAAACGGTGTCGCCCAGTCCGAGAGCAGAGGCATTTAGCATTGATAATGAGCTGGGTTAAAGCGCCGCGTCCATATATGGCGGTAAGAATATTCGTGGTAGACTTCGTCAAAAGGAACCCTCCTAAAAGCGGTTTTAAAAATGTTCTTATCCCGCAGTCCATTTCGCATTACTGGCCCAAGGACCATTAGGAATGTAGTTATACTATACTTTTCGCCTAGTCTTAGATATTGTCATAACAGCTTATTATGTAAAAAAAGAATATAAAAAAAAGTATTTAGTTTTAGAATAAAATATTTTGTATGATTTTTTTATTTATTATATTAATACTTAATAGGAAAAATTGCTTTTTAATGTTTCAATAGTTATTAGAGCATTACTCTACAATTGTTTCTTTCTAGGGCTTCATCAAGAGTACTTCGTATACTAAATTTATAAAAGAGAAATATTACAAACAGAACCATTTAACACGTTTTTCCCAAAAAGGTCTATAAAATAGTCTCGAAAATAGTATTAGGGTCTTATTATGCGGCCCAGATGTGGTAATAAATTTATTTATAGTGGCATAGTCGCGAAATTTATTTGATCATGGGTAGAAAGAGTTGTATTGTCTATATTGCAATTGCGCAGACTGTAATGCGGAATATATTGGTCAAAGTGGAAGGAGCATAAAAAACAGAATAAAAGAACACAAAACATCAATTTTTTAAATGGTTTTAAAAACACAGGCAGTATTCAAGCACATTGTATGGCGAACAAAACCCCTTTATAGAATCTCAATAAATGTTAAACTACTCACATAGAGAAAACAAAGGTAAAAAATTAAATTTATGAAGTGAACAAATAAGAAATTAAAAAAATCACATTAAGCAGATTGTATCACAACTCCCTTCTACCACCTTATGATCAAACAAATTCCTCGCAGATATGCCAATTATAAAACAATTTATTACCAATAACTTTGGGCCGCATAATAATAAAACTCTAATAATATTTTATAGATACTGGATTGGGAATTGTCCGTTACTTTGTGATAGTCCATTTTGAATAAATGAGAATAACACTTTGTTTTCATCACTCATATCAGATAAGTGTTCCAGCACTCTGTCCCTCATCACTAATATTTTATAGATCTTTGGGAAAAACGTATTAAATGGTTCTGTTTGTAAATATTGCTTTTTTAAATTTAGTATGCAGCAGCTACTCTTGATTTGAAGCCCTAGAAAGGCGAAACAATTTGTAGAGTAATGCTCTAATAAACTATTGGAAACATTAAAAAGCAATCACCCTTCCTATTTAGTATTAATATTTAAAAACATGTTTCACGTAAGCAAACCAACTGCGTATACAGTTCAGAGTGATTTTTTTGTTGTGGAGAACAACAATCAAACTATAAGTTTACCACGCAACCTTAATATCCACAATAACTAAACAGCCGTCACATTTTATCACTTTAAACTTCGAGCGACGTTCTGTCAAACACCGAAAATAAAACAATGTTTTGGTGTTTATAGAAACCCTATAAATGTATAAACAAATCCAAAGAAATTTTAAATACTCCATTGTTGCCACCGTTTTCTTTTCAGGGGGATTTTACGCTTAATCTAGCAATAAATTAAACACAACGCGATTTTTTCTTTACTGATCCAAGACATACATAGATAAATAAGTGAAAAACAAACAAATAACACACGTGTTAATTGCAAACTATTTATGTTTTAATAATTTTTTTGTGTTTAGACCTGTAGTTTTTAAAATTTAATCCTACTAAAACAGGCTAAATTATTTAAATAATTTAATTTTTCAGAATTTAAACATTATTTAGGGGCTTTGATGAGAATACATTTTTTGTTCAAAAACTTTAAGGACTGCAGATGACAAATTCGATTCCCTGCAGTGCAAAACCCTTTAAAATCGTTTTTTTTTTTTAAGTAGATCCAATATTAAAAAATTTAAAAATTTATTAATCACTAAATAAAATAGGAACTTTGACAGCCTTGTGTTGACTAAGTAAATTGGTACCTTGTGCAAAAAAATCCTAGGTGTTTGTGCTAGCATTTTGTAAAGACCTTTTAAAGACACCCTGTTTTAATTTAACATTATAAACAATAGGGACAAGAAAGATGCTTTTGAAAAAAACAATAAAGACTTTTAACAAAAAAAAACAATAAAAATATATATACCATGTTTTACTTCCAAATTATGGACAACAGTGGAAGGACCCATGCCTTTCACTCAGCCTGGCGCGTCAATTGATAAACAACAATAGAAAATTTGGCACATTTCTCAACTTTTGAAAAAAATAGAAAAACTTTACATTGCATCTACTAGAAACTATTTAATCAAAGACAAACTACATAATATCAAGCCCATCGTAGTTATTTTTACTTAATAATATTAACAACTCTTTACTTTTAGGCGTTATTCTAGTATTTATAATAACAAAAACCATTCTTATCACTTTTAAATTATGGTATAATTGCGGAATACCTGAAAAAATATTAAATATACCATCTATCTTTTTTAATTTAGGTGTTTCTCCTGATGTATATGACAGAGATGGCAGAAATTGCTTTTATTAAAAGTGACCTCTATTGGGGGACAGTAGAAGTTAAATTAAACTATATATTTTTTTACATTAAATACCGCGTGCATTTTGATGATAAAAATTAAATTAATAATAACAAACAGACCTTCAAATTTTTTTTTTCTTTAAGAAAAATTGTACTTGGATGATTAAATCAATTTATCCTCGTTTAATAGGGTCAGTAGTTTTGGTAAAATATTTTTTACATCAAATAAAAAAATAACTAAAATAGGAGAAAAAATTCATTTGTTCCTGTATATTAATATATATATTTATGTTAAGCGTGGCTTTTATTTTACGTGCCCAACGACTTTATTATTTGTCTGATCAATACTCCAGATAAATAAAAAGATTAGTGCGATCTGGTAGCTACGACCTACCCAATTATTTTTAGCTTTTAGTACAATAAAGCCGTTTAATATAAAAAATTATTAATTTTTAAATTATTTTTAAGTATAAAGTTTTCTTGTTAGTTGATACTTTCTTATTCCTGTGAGCTCATTAATTACCTCACTATAACTAACCAACTAAACTAAAGTTATTATTTGTCTGATTGGTGCGATCTGGTAGATAGGACTAGGACAAAATTATTTTTAGCTTATAGAACATAAATTACATTATTTTTATTGTAATAAAACCGTTAAACATGTATTTTTTTATGTAAGATATTTTTTAAGATTTTGGTTTTGTTGCTAGTTGATACTTTCATTCTATTGAGTTTATTTATTTCATAATGAGCTCTATTTTACCAGTCCAAGCCCATCATCAAGAAAATTAGTATAGGAAGTGAAGCATTTCACCTGGCAATTTTTTGGTTCTGCATGGATTGACCTGAAATTTGAACAGAAGGTAAGAAATAGCCCAAGATACAAAACCTATATCGAACCGAAGGGCGCCAAAACCCTGGAGGTGGGGTGGAAATTTTTTACTACATTATAAAAACAGAAATCGATTGAGAAAGTGATTTCCTAAGCAAAAATGTTCTTTACATTTGTATTGTAAAACTTGTACTTTTCAAGTTATTCATGATTGAAAATAATAATTTCTTGACAAAAAACGACGTTTTTAATGGGGTTTTCGCGAATAACTCAAAACTTATGCATTTTGATAAAAAAAAAACTGTAAAAAAGCAAATTTGTAGGTATTAAAAAAGTTTTATTGTAAAATTTTTCTACTACCAATACGAACAAAGATACGGTGCGTGTTAATGGTTACCTTTTTCCTTAAATGAATTTAATAGATTTAAAGTGAAATAACGGGAAAATGCTGCATATTTTAATACAGAATCTTTTTGAAGCAACTAATAAAACCTTCCTTTTTTTTAAAAATAAGGGGATTTTTTCATAAAAGTTAAGTGAGTTAAAAATAAGGTCAGTATCTAATTTTTTCTAAGAAAAAAATAAATTACGACAAGCCCCTAACTACCCTCTAATTAAAATTGACCCTTATTCTTTTGCAGTTCTCGTTATACATGTATTAATAATACATCCAAAAAGTTTGACCAATCTTAAATGCCTATTTACAATTTCATATTTTTCACCTTTTTTCTATATAACTCCGAAAATACTGAAGATACGAAAAAATGATTTAGTTTTATTTATTATTTACTTTAAAAAGGTTTTCTAATTTTTTCTCGAAAAATGCAGCATTTTTCCGTTATTTGACTTGGAATCTATTAAATTTTGCATTTGACGAAAAATAGCTAAGAATTAACACTCCGTATCTCAGTTTGTATTGGTCGTCGAAAAATTATTAATGCATAATTTTCGAGTAATTCGCGAAAACCGATTAAACCGTCGATTTTTCGTCGAAAAATTGTTACTTTTAATCGAAAATAACTTATTAGTGCTATGAAAACAATGCACGGAATATTTTTTACTAAGAATTACTTTTTAATTGATTTCTCTAGTTAAAATGCAATAAAAATTGTCACCTCCACCCAGGGGGTGGGGGTAGCATCCACCCCTAGGGTTTTGGCGCCCTTCGGTTCGATATAGGTTTTGATCCTTGGGCTATTCCCTACCTTCTGTTAAAATTTCCAAGTCAATCCATGCAGGACCAAAGAATTTCCTGTACTAAATATGTAATATGGCGACCATCTTGGATCATAATTTTTTTATCGTGTGCTCTATTCTACCAATCGAGCCCGTTCAATTGATGACCCAATTAAAATAGTTGTAAAGAAAATATGTAATCCGCCATTTTGTGGCATAGGTCATCTTGGATTTTATTTTCTTTCATAGTTAGCTCGATTTTACCAATGAAGCCTTTTCATTTGATACCCATATTGAGGTTGTAATTACAAATTATTGGTATGTTTTTATTTAAGGCACTGGTTAAACGACCGCCGGCGGTTTTTGCTTAATTTTAGGAGCAAAATTGCCGTCCGGCGGTTTTTTACATTATCTACGTATAGAAAACCGCCAAAATTATAATTAATTTGTTATTACCGGCGGTTTTTACTTATTTTATCGATTAACCTGCCGTCCGGCGGTTTTGGTCTGAAAAACTATTGAAAACCGCCGAATAATAGTTAAAATTAACCTAACTTTAATCATTATTTGTTTTATTGCTTAATATTATTTTTATTATTGATTAAGAAACAAAAATAAAATTGGGAATTACGTTTGACACCTACGAAGATTTTGTCGAAGCTCTTTTAAGTTAAAAAATAAGTATCTACATCTTTTAGGAAAATAAAAGCCAAAAGTATTTTAGCGGCAAGAAAAAAACTGATCGTTTCATAGAAAACTAAAGAATTACCAATTAAAGTATGCATGTATTGAATTGAGTGTGGAACAAACTTTAAAATTCTCAGGAAAAGGAAAAAAGTTACAAGATAAAGTATTCATAAACACGGCTTATTTCACAATATCAAAGTTTAAAAAATGTATTCGAGCGTCAACCTTAGGTACAGTGGCGGCGCGGTGTGACGAGCGCCCAACCTATATTGTCCTTGCCCAACCGTTCGCCCAAATAGCTTATGAACCAAAAAGCAGAGAAACGCGATGGGGCCCAAAAACAAAATTCATCCCAAATAATCCAAGTCACGAAATTCTTTAATAAATGATCTATGGTCGCACTGTTAAAAATTAATATGTGGCGCTTTGTCATAAGAAAGCGAGAATTAGGATTTAGCCTAAAATTTAAATAAAAAATAAAATATCCTATCTAAAATATTTTAAAAATTTCGAATTTTCTCCCGTCAGCTTATTCAAAAAAAAATACAAAATAAATGTCATTTATTAAACAGAATAGGGTACCTATATCACTGAGAGTAGAATTAAAATAAGTAATTTTTGGGTTTTCACAGCCTAATAAGCAAACAATTTTTCCTAAATCAGTTTGTTTCATCACAAAAATGCAAAAAAATCAAATATTTGGATTTTTCTCTGGTCGATATGTTTGTGTAGCTTAACTTTTAAAAATGAATCGTACACATAAAGTTTTGGTTAGGCTTTACACCCTTAAGTGCCCATTTACTTTTGGGTTTCTACCATTTATAAGACAAATCATAAATATAACTTATAAAGTGACGGAGGTATGCAAATTTTCGTAAGATTTAATGCGAAAAAAGTAGCCACAGATAAACGTTTTTTTTTATATAACCTACGACGTTTCTGTTTAATTAAAATATTTTACTCAGTAGCTTACCTAGCAGGTGGTTTTGGGGAGGGTTAAGCACTAGTTTCTACCACCGATTCTTGACATTAAAATATGACTATCTATTTACACTTACATACAGGGCCGTATACAGAAAGTGATTTGGAAGGAGGGGCAAAAACCCACCACCAAAAGAAAAGGGACTCCAGGTGAATAAATTAAGCGGCTTCGGCGCCACCTCCAACAAACAACCCACCTTAAAGAGGTATTTTTGGGCTCCTGGGAAGCCCCCTGTGTAAGGCTCTGCTTACCTTAGTCTAAATCTCAATCAAAATTCCAATTCTTTATTCTTTACCTAAAAAGGTTTACGTAGAACAAATACTCGGATCGCCCGTATTCGAATACCCAAAAATAATATTCGTCGAATACTTCTGGAGTATTCGAATACAGAATTCCGAATACTAACCAAAAAAGTATTCTGCCAAATACCGAATACCAAACACACAAATGTATTCGAATACTATTCGAATACCAGCATAATGTATTTTGAATACTATTCAGAATACTGAGTATTTGAATACTCTGGGTGGCGCCTTATGAACTGAGATTTTAATTTTACACTTCCCAAAACTTCTCTAGCTGAATATTGTGGCAATAAACCTATTATTAACCAAATTATTTATAAAAAACTAAAACCATATTAAACCTTTAAAACCCCGTATCTTTAAAATTATCCACTCTTTAGACAAAGGTAAGTTGGGTGAGTTCTAAAAGAGCGGAAAATTGCTAAATTTTTAAAGCTAAAATATGACGATCTATATTTTAGCTTCAGAAATTGGTGGTAGCAAATTTCCGCACTTTTTAGAAGACACCCTGTATCTGTCGAAAAGACTTATATATCATAAATTCTCATTTATTTTGGGGACTAATCGGCTGTCTTACGGAGGCTAAGAGCTCTTTCAGCCCCCCTCCCCAGGTCTCTGACTTGGTGACCCTGATTGCACTTTTAAATACTGCTGCCCACCCTCCAAATCTTTCCGCCGGGTATCGCTCAACCTACAAAAAGCTGGCTCCGCTTAGGAACATAACAAAAAAAAAAGTTTTAGTTTTGAAATTTAAAATAAAACATATTCGTTAATACACCTCCAAGTTAAAAACACCCTTTCCAAAATTATTTATTTCTCCAAGGATATCCAGAAACCAATATGTTTTTCTGCTGTGTAAGTATATTGGAATTAAGGTCTTCATAAATAAAGTTGTCAATTAATTTGTAGTGTTAATCTAAACCCGTGTCTCTCGATATTAATTGTATCAACCATAACGCAAAAGTTGTTCAATCAGGATTTATGTCACCAAGTTTATACTGTAATAAAGAGATAAACAAACAAATTTAAAAATCTTAATTACGGCTCTGAAATTGGAATGTCCAAAAAATTTATAAATGATATAAATGATCCAATGATTTATCGAAATCGTGGAATATTTTCGTTAATTGGACATGGTCACAAATCATTATTTGGATTTGTTTATTATGGAAAGAGAGAATTTAGACTGTTTTTTGGTAAATTTTAGAAATAGGTTAGTCAACAAAAGTGAAACGGTTGTACACTATCTTTGGTAATACAGTGCTTTTCTTTAATATCCCCCAAGTCAATTTGGAAAATTCAGGGAGTGCAATTGATGCGTAAATGCAGGGCCGTATTAACTGTTTGAGGCGCCCCTAGGCTAAAATTCCCGGAGCGCCTATTTCCATCAAGCTAATTTTTAAAGAGCAAAAAAAATAATAATTAAAAATTAAAAAAATAAAAAGGGCCTTTTCTCCGTGGCGTCTATTTTAAGTTCCAAGCGCCTTACTTCATCACCCAGAAATAAAATTTAATGACCAAAAAAAAAGTCATTCCCTTCTTTTCACACCTATTTCCCTATTTGCCTATTTCATTCCAAAGCACCTTATTCACAGAGAAATTAGTCACCAAAAATAAAGCCGTTTTACATAAAAATTATCCACTTTTAAATATTTTAAGTATATAGTTGTTCTTGTTAGTTGATACTTCTTATTACTTTGAGCTCATTTATTACCTCACTGTAACTAACCAGAACTAATCAACGATTTTATTATTTGTCTGATTGGTGCGATCTGGTAGCTAGGACTAGGACAAAATTATTTTTAGCTTTTAGAACATAAATTACATTATTTTTATTAAACAAAATATTATTTGGCTTTTTTTCTCCAGAATAAAATTTAAAGTTTATTTAATATTTTAAGAAAATTAAAACTTTTATACATTATGGAAGAACAATTCTGCTCTTCAATAATATAATAAAAGTTATTATTGCTTTAAAAGAAATAAAATTATGAAATATTCAATATTAAGTTACTTACAATACCAATAAAGGTTCATTAGCACTCGGTTGAAATCATTTTTATGCATCAAAATAAAATCTTAACAAGACGCCAGACGAGAACTGGGCCAATGTTTGCGTCTCAAAATGTGGTAAATAGTTTACCTAAAATCTGGTAAACAGTTTACCTAAAAAACTTATAAACTTGTTAGAAAACTGAAAAAATTAAAAATGAAATGTCTGATGGACATTTTAGAGTTTGACACTACTTTGAAAAAATTAACTGGTAAAAGATACACTATTAGGTATCTTAACCAGATAAAAAGAATAGTAAAAATGTTTAGCCATATAATAAAGTATTTTATGTTTTGTTTGTTTTTCTGGGAGATTAAATTTAAACAAAATATTATTTGGCTTTTCTCCAGAATAAAATTTAAAAGTTTATTTAATATTTTAAGAAAATTAAAACTTTTATACATTATGAAGAACAATTCTGCTCTTCAATAATATAATAAAAGTTATTATTGCTTTAAAAGAAATAAAATTATGAAATATTCAATATTAAGTTACTTACAATACAATAAGGTTCATTAGCACTCGGTTGAAATCATTTTTATGCATCAAAATAAAATCTTAACAAGACGCCAGACGAGAACTGGGCCAATGTTTGCGTCTCAAAAATGTGGTAAATAGTTTACCAAAAATCTGGTAAACAGTTTACCTAAAAAACAATAAAATACTTTATTATATGGCTAAACATTTTTACTATTCTTTTTATCTGGTTAAGATACCTAATAGGTGTATCTTTTACCAGTTAATTTTTTCAAAAGTAGTGTCAAACTCTAAAATGTCCATCAGACATTTCATTTTTAATTTTTTCAGTTTTCTAACAAGTTTATAAGTTTTTAGGTAAACTGTTTACCAGATTTTTGGTAAACTATTTACCACATTTTTGAGACGCAAACATTGGCCCAGTTCTCGTCTGGCGTCTTGTTAAGATTTTATTTTGATGCATAAAAATGATTTCAACCGAGTGCTAATGAACCTTTATTGTATTGTAAGTAACTTAATATTGAATATTTCATAATTTTATTTCTTTTAAAGCAATAATAACTTTTATTATATTATTGAAGAGCAGAATTGTTCTTCATAATGTATAAAAGTTTTAATTTTCTTAAAATATTAAATAAACTTTTAAATTTTATTCTGGAGAAAAGCCAAATAATATTTTGTTTAAATTTAATCTCCCAGAAAACAAATAAAACATAAAATACTTTATTATATGGCTAAACATTTTTACTATTCTTTTTATCTGGTTAAGATACCTAATAGGTGTATCTTTTACCAGTTAATTTTTTCAAAAGTAGTGTCAAACTCTAAAATGTCCATCAGACATTTCATTTTTAATTTTTTCAGTTTTCTAACAAGTTTATAAGTTTTTAGGTAAACTGTTTACCAGATTTTTGGTAAACTATTTACCACATTTTTGAGACGCAAACATTGGCCCAGTTCTCGTCTGGCGTCTTGTTAAGATTTTATTTTGATGCATAAAAATGATTTCAACCGAGTGCTAATGAACCTTTATTGTATTGTAAGTAACTTAATATTGAATATTTCATAATTTTATTTCTTTTAAAGCAATAATAACTTTTATTATATTATTGAAGAGCAGAATTGTTCTTCATAATGTATAAAAGTTTTAATTTTCTTAAAATATTAAATAAACTTTTAAATTTTATTCTGGAGAAAAGCCAAATAATATTTTGTTTAAATTTAATCTCCCAGAAAACAAATAAAACATAAAATTATTTTTATTGTAATAAAACCGTTTAACATGTATTTTTTTATATAGTGTATTTTTAAGTTTTTAGTTTTGTTGTTAGTTGATACTCTCATTCTACTGAGTTTATTTATTTCATAATAAGTTCTATTTTAGCAATCAAGCCCATCATCAAGAAAATCAGTACAGGAAGTGAAGCATTTCACCTGGCAATTTTTTGGTCCTGCCAGGATCGACCTGAAATTTAAACAGAAGGTAAGAAATAGCCCAAGGTACAAAACCTATATCGAACCGAAGAGCGCCAAAACCCTGGGGTGGTTGCCACCCTCTAGGGGGTGGAAATTTTTACTACATTATAACAACGTGAAATCGATTGAGAAAGTGATTCTAAGCAAAAAATGTTCTTTACATTTTTATTGTAAAACTAATACTTTTCAAGTTATTCGCGATTAAAAATAATCACTTTTCGACAAAAACGACGTTTTTAATGGGGTTTTCGCGAATAACTCGAAACTTATGCATTTTAATAAAAAAACTGTAAAAAGCAAATTTGTAGGTATTAAAAAAGTTTTATTGTAATTTTTCTATGACCAATACGAACAAAAATACAGCGTGTTAATGGTTACCTTTTTTCCTTAAATGAATTTAAAAGATTTAAAGTGAAATAACGGGAAAATGCTGCATATTTTAAAGACAACACACAGAATCTTCTTTGAAGCACCTAATAAAACTTTTCTTCAGAAAAAAGATATTTCTAGCATAAAAAATTAAGTGAGTTATGATAAAAATAAGGTCAGTATCTAATTTTGTCTAAAAAATAAATTAAGACAAGCCCCTAACTACCCCCTAATTAAAATTGGCCGTTATTCTTTTGCAGTTCTCTTTATACATGTATTAATAATACATCCAAAAGTTTGACCAATCTTAAATGCCTCATTTCAGGAAAATTTAAGCTTAAAGTGAAAAACGATTATTTACAATTTTATATTTTTCACCTTTTTTTTCTATATAACTCCGAAAATACTGAAGATACGAAAAAAATATTTTATTTAATTTTATTTATTATTTATTTTTAAAAAGGTTTTCTAATTTTTTTCTCGAAAAATGCAGCATTTTTCCGATCATTTGACTTGGAATCTATTAAATTTTGCATTTGACAACAAATAGCTAACAATTAACACTCCGTATTTCAATCTGTATTGGTCGCCGAAAAATTATTAATGCATAATTTTCGAGTAATTCGCGAAAAACCGATTAAACCGTCGAAAAATTGTTACTTTCAATCGCAAATAACTAAAAAAATATTAGTGTTATGAAAACAATGTATGGAATATTTTTTATGGCGCCCTAGGCTAGAATTCCCGGAGCGTCTATTTTCCATCAAACTAATTTTTGAAGAGCAAAAAAAAATAAAAAAAAAAATAAAGGGCCTTTCCTCCGTGGCGTCTATTTTAAGTGCCAAGCGCCTTACTTCATCACCCGAAATAAAATTTAATGACCAAAAAAGGTCATTCCCTTCTTTTCACGCGTATTTCCTAATTTGCCTATTTCATTCCAAAGCACCTTATTCACAGAAAAATTAGTCACCAAAAATCCCCACTCAGCAAAACTTTTTAAAATACTCCCTGTCTTGCGCCTTTTACTCCCCTGTCTGGCGCTTATTTTTCATGGCTCTTATTTTTCATGGCGCCCTAGGCTGTGGCCTAGACAGCCTAAGGGATAATACGGCCCTGCGTAAATGCTATTTTTAGAATGAAATTGACAAATGAAAATTTTCAGATACTACAAAATGGTGGTACAGAGTGTCAAGTTATAAATGTACCACTCTCCCCCCTTCCCAATAATTTTATTGTACAAAATAATCAAAAATATTTGTTTGTTAAGTTAATTTCGTAGTCCTAAGTAGGCAATTAGATTTTATTTTCTCTTAAGATATACAGGGTATGACAAAGGTATAATCACACACCCTTTGTATTTTATCACCATTAAAAAGAACCTTTGAAGAGCTTTGAAAAATACCACATTTGATATGTCTAACTTTATTATTTTCGGAAATATGACCATCTTAACTTGAAAAAATAATTAAAGTTTTAATTGGTGTATCTAAATTTATAATATTTACATTAACATATTAAATATGGTATTTCTATAACGTTCTTTGAACTGTCTTTTGAGTGGTGATTTATTATACAGGATGTTCCATTAAAAAATATATATACTCTTTGTCGTACCCTGTATATCTTCGGTGTGGTCCATAAATTACGTCAGACATTTAGGGAGAGGCGGGTCGAGGTGAATATCATCAAATTTCACAATTTCACCATGGGGAAGGGGATGCTCTGGGCAAATATCACGTATTTTCTTCAGCTAGAAACAGGAAAAAGGAAACAAATTTTGGGCAGGTCCCCCAGAAAGTTGTCATGCAGTGCTACTTTTGGGTGGAGGACGTTTTGTTGCCCTTCAAAAGTTATTTGCCTAAAAAACCAATTTGTTGTGTCTTTTTGCATTTCCATAATTCTCACGTGAGATTAGGGGATGGGGAGTTGGTTGGTTGGTTTTATCACCCTTTCGAGGTCATCACCCAGATTTCGACTGTCGCTCCCTCTAGGTGATGCACTGCAGCCCTTAGGCTTATTCTGCCCTGACCCCTACTCCTTCTTGTTCACACACCATTCATTCTATAGCTTGGATGGTTGCTGCTCGGTCGATTACGCCTGAGCAGAACACCGTTTGCCAATTCCCAAAACCGACAACAGCCCGGTCACCCATTCAAATTATTATCGCGCTTCTCGCTGTTTTACCCCGGTGATCGACAAGGCCGACCCGCGGCAGCAAGCCACAAACGCGACAAGGGGATGGGGATAAGGGGGTTGAAGAAGATCTCACCAGGAGGGTAGAGGTGGTCCAAAAATTGTAAAAAACGCCTTACGTAATTTATGGACGCCCCCTTAGGAGGGTAATAAAATTTCGATTATCGATTTAAAAACTAAATTATTAACGAAATAAATTAAAATTATCATTTTGTACGATATAATTAAAGGGTCCGAAAAAAACAACCCAAGTCCACTTTCACAAATTTTTAGAAATAAAACAAGGAATTATTTTGAAACGAGTGAAATTAAAAATTAAAAAAAAGTATAAGTACTTTTGTTTTTAAATGTGTTTAAAATGTATGTAAACTATTTTACGTTAAAAAGTGTAATTCGGCGTCTTAAACTGTGCAAAAACATGTTGTTAACCTAATTTACCTAAAAATTGGACTTGGATTGGTTCTTACTTTGAACTATTCAATTGCTAGATGGGGAGATGATCGTAACCAGAACTAACCACCGGCTAGGAACTTACATACACTCTGCATTAAAAATATAATAAAAAAGTAAACAGTTTTAAAAATTATCTAAAATAAAAGTAACTATTTTGAAAACTTGTCTGTTCGAGAAATTACCCATTGAAAAATTTGACAATTCTAAGAACTGTCCATTAAAATAAATGTCATTCAACGAACTGTCGTTCAAACAATTATAATATAAAAAACTAAATACCTAGTAACCTATATTATAAAATGTATCACATTCACCCCGACTTCCCCTATTTGTTTAATTGATTTATCCCTTATTGGCTGGTATAATGCAAATGTTTGTCCTTTGAATTTGTTATGACAAACTTGATATAAATTAAGCTTTTGCTCCACTTTTAGACGTAATTGGATTTATTGTTAAGATCATGGTACAAGGCTACTCCTTGTCGTACTCATTAGGCTGAATCGGAGATTATTTTTGATGTCTTTTGTTTTGAAAACGTCTTACAATGGCCCTATAACAGGCGATTCAGTGGCGGCACAAAGTCTGAGAAGTTTAAGTGGGTATTTTAAACGGTTGCGAATATAACAGATAAAATGTTACGAAGTGTTTTCTTATGTTTTGTAAACATAAATCTATTATCTTTTATAAATTTAAATGAGGAGTGTTCATTTAAAAGAGAGATGTTTAATTAACCCTAAAATTCTAAATGTGTGGAGCTAGAAATATTTATAATAAAAAAATAATATTTTGGATGTTTCTTTTTTTAACTTTTACTGTTTTATTATATGTTTTTACGTTTTTTATTATTTAAAATTTCTTTTACTTTCAAAATGTATACCTCTTTATTTAATTACGATTCGTAGCCCCTGGTAAACAAAAAACCTCGATCAGGTAAACCCCCTATCTTTAGAGTAAAATGGAATTCAGTTAGGTTCTGTTAAATAAAGAAAATTGAAATGAATGAGAAAAAATACCAAGTTAGTATCTCTGCTTTTAATTGAAACTAGTAATATACCATAAAAAAATAACACAGCCCCCAAAAACAAAAAATGAAAGATTCATACACAAGAGTTAGATATATGTATTCCCATGTATTTTTCGACGCTGAATTTGATCTCGAGCTCACAAATGGCCCTACACATCTGGAATTGGCCCCACGGGCCGAAAATGGTGACACGTCTAAAGGCCCTGAAATACGGTTTCCGGGATAAGGCGCAGTCGAGGGTGCACTCTGAAGACAAAGCCGCATTTGTGCTTAAGAGGTCTATGACTAACTGAAATTTTCTGTCTGGCACCCCTTAGGGGCTGGAATGGAAGTTCGCGTTTTAGACAAAAACAATCACAACAGTGAGATTTTCATGTTTATTTGAATATGTAGCTTTGATTGTGCTCGACAGGTTTATGCCCAAGTAAAATTTCTTGGGACAGGAAAAATTACCCTTTAGGGGCTGGAAAGTCGTGTTTTAGACGTAGCAATCACAGCAGGGATATGGTCATGTACTTTTTAATAATGGACTTTTATTTTTTTTAAAGATATTTGCTGCGAACTCAGCCTGCGCTGGCCATTGTACGCAGATCCCATTTATAGGGGGATATCCTTTAGACTGTCGGTACTTTGTCCAGGTCGATGCTATGTGCCAACTGTAGCATTCGTCCTAGGTCCAGTCCCGCAAGGTTAAGTGATTCAATTTTGTAGGTTCCAAAAATGTCCTCTCGTGGACCCTCTAGACCCCTACATTCCATAATCACGTGAAAAGGGGTTTCATCTCCATTTCCGCACCAATTGCAGATGTAATCTGCTGCCAGACCCAATCTGGTTAGGTGCTTTTTAGTATACCAGGCCTGTAAAAGTCCTCAGCTGAGTTCTACCCATGCCCAGTAATCTGGATGCAAGGTCCTGAGAGGGACCATTAAGCATTGCCCTGGTATGCATTATCTTTGTCTCCAGATGACCACAGTTCCTGAAACTTTCTTTTGGCCCAATCCTTAGCCCAACGCTTGAGGACCCCACCGGACATGCCCGGGGGCAAAGGTACTGCCAGGTTTGGGTTATTGCTGACCCTCTACCGCCAGTCTATCCGCTATTCCTTTGATACCAGTGTGTCCTGGTACCCATACCAGATTGACCGTATTGGACTCTGCTAATGTATTGAGAGTCTCTATACAGTCTTTAACTTAGCTTAGACTCAATTGTTACCCTATTCAGTAGTTGTAGGGCGGTTCTTGAGTCACTGCATATATATATAGGTGTTTGCCTCTGTATTGCTTGTCCAAGATCCATCTGGCACAAGCCCAGATTACATACACCTCTGTTTGAACTACTGTTGAGTGATCTCCAAGGGCGAGGCTAGCTCCATCCTTGGATTTTCACCCCACACACCAGCTCCAGTCCCACTCCTATTTTTAGCCCCATCTGTGTACCAGACAAGTCCTTTAGGAGTAAAAATGTCTTTCATATGATCCGTCCGTTCATTTCTGTCCGGGATCTTTTGATTTATGATTTCTGTGGATTCTCGGTATGACATCGGAGCCCTCAGGCCGTGAGATATCACAATGGACCTTAAACTAAGCGCGAAAAGTTTTTGGCCCGTTGAAATTTCCAGTTTGGGACCGTTTGGGAATGTACGGTTTGTAAATAGGAATGTCCTAAAAATATTTTGATGTATACAGAATGTTCCAAAAAAAAGTTTTTTTGAAAAACTTACCTCACAGCAGAATTTTTTGTGAAACAATGTATACATCAAAATATTTTAGAACATGCCTATTTGAAGACCCTACAAATCTGTTATGAGATTTTTTGTCATATCTTAACAGAAATATTGGACTTCCTCCAGACCATAGGGTCACCCCAAAATGTTTGCCTGTCAAGGGGTTGGAACTGTAAAAACTGTCTGGCGACTAAGGAAATATCTTCTTAGCGGTACCCAAGTAACACAATATAAAATTCAGCTTTTGCGAATAGTTAAGTTTTGATTTATTAACCTTTGGTATCTGGTACCTGCCAAAGCCACTATAAGTCAAACTTCATAGTTCACATCGCTTCAACCTAATTTAGGAGCATTCGTTGACAAACTTTTTTTTTATTCTTTGGACAATCCACGAAGGCTGAACGCCTAAATATTAACGTACCGTGGGTGTCTTAAGCAAGGTAAGAGGAAGTTTGTTAACACGGGACTTAAAAACTTGAAGATTTGGGGGAGAAGAAAAAACCTCCGCTGGTAGCAGGTTTCACATTCTAGAAACTCTAGGGATCAAACAACGAACCAAATGGGAAGTTCGGGGCCTGTCCAATTGGACCTTATAGGGATGCATATTTGCGGCACCACGATTTTCTCTGTTGGAAGCTACAAGAGGAGGGGCTATACTGGATAACTTGTCGGAGCAGAAGCCGTAAAAGTATCTATAAAAGAGCGATAGATCTCCCACAGTCCGACGATGGGCAAGAGAGGAAAGCCTTTCTGTAAATAAAGGATCATTAATAAGACGCTCTTCTTTGAATGGCATCAAGAATGCTGAGGGTTGTAGGGGATGCCATTCCCCAGACATGAGAACAATATTCCAGAGAGGGTCGAATTTGGGACACATACAAAGTGTATAAATTGGAAGGAGAAAAATACTTTTTGGCTCGGAAAAGAAATCCAAGCTTTTTAAAGCCGCGGTGGCTATAGATACAATGTGTTTATGCCAGTTAAGGTTATTCTCAAATGTGACACCCACAAGGTTGAATGTGCCCCCGCTTTGCAAAACCTGGCCACTCATAAGCAAAGGATGAGTGTTTGATGATTTTTTTCGCGACAAGGAACATGATTGTGTTTTGGATGCATTAAATTGAACGAGATTTTTGGCGCCTCAATCCAATATCAAATTGAGATCCTGTGAAAGAGATATCTGCATCGTCCTGCGTTTGCTTTCCAAGTCGGGTTAAGAGATTGGCTTGATAACCTGAAAAGTGGAGTGAAGGGTACTATCGTCAGTATAACTATGAATGGGATAGGTTGTGGAAGAAAGAAGGTCGTTGATGTAAAGAAGAAACAAGGTTGATGCTAGTACTAAACTCTGAGGCACTCCAGCATTAATTTCGTGAAAGCTTGAAGAGTGGCCATCAACAATGACTGATATACGTCGATTAGAAAGAAAACTGGAGAGCCAAAAGCAAAGTTTAGTTGGAGAAGACCGTAGGAGGAAGTTTATTGAGAAGTGCGTCATGCCAGAGCTGGTCAAAAGCTTTAGCTTTAGCTAACTTACCTTTCAGCTTTTACAAAATAAGGAAGGTCTGCCGCCCACAGGCTCTAGGACTATATAGTTGCAAAAGAAAAAAAAGAAAATTTGTCTTGTTATTATCTGGTGATTAGTAAGTAAAAATGCAGGCGTTTTAGGATATTAAGAAAATATTATTTTTGGCGTTTTTGTTCACATATCGACGCGCTGTACAGCGTTTAAAAAAATTAATCGCTGCTCATAAGTTAAGCATAAGTTTTTTTGTTGCCATTTTATTTTTGTAGTCCTTTGGCATATTTAAACTGCTGCATAAACCTTTAAGGTGGGAGAACTTGAGTCGCAAAGCCGTAGTCAGCTGCTCTCTCCTTTATCCGCCTCTAAGTACTTGTTTATCCAAGCCTCTTGTTACATTTACCCAACGGCCTATCTTTCTACAGCGATATTGCTTGGGATGAGGGTGAGAAATGTCAAGAGTACTATATTGTGTGGTGTTTTATTTCTTTCCCTTTTTCTGTTTATAATTAAATTATTAAAAATTTGTAAACTATCTCTTGTCAGAATTTAAAAATCAATCAATCAGTAAATTTATTTCTTTATTAATTAAAAACTACATAAAAAATATAGGGGTTGAATTAGAAGATATTAAGATCAACGTCGTTTACAACTCTTTTTGGAGAAAAATTAACAAATCCTTTTTATTTAATGCTAGAACTAACCAGAACTAATTACATATAAAAACCTTTCTCTTGAATTACTCTATCTATTAAAAAACCGCATTAAAATCCGTTGAGTAGTTTTAAAGATCTAAGCATACATACATATTTCAGACAGACGCGAAAAGCGACTTTACTTTATAGTATAGTATGTAGTGATTAGTATTAATGAATATCAAAGACAAATCTACAAAAAATAAGTAAATTCGTTGCTTTTTATTCTTATCTGTTTTTATGAAAAAAATGAAATTTACCTCCGCAGAGAATCGAACCCGGACTAATCGGAATTTATAAACTTAACCTTACAAAGTTGTAATAATTTATCCAAGATAGCCGACCCGTGCCTACTTTGTTGGGCGTTAATATCTGAACTTTTGTTTAATTATAGTCAAATATAGCCTATAGTACTCCTGAATGAGTGTAGCTTTCTGATTGTAAAGAATTTTTATGATAGGTTCAGTACTTCCGAAGATTAGCAGCTAAAAACAAACAAACAAACCCACAGACAATCAAACAAAGTTACAAACTTAACCCCTTTATATATTAGTATAGATTTCTACAATATTTTAAAATAAAAAGTGGGTTTATTAGACCGGGGTCGATAATTTATATAGTAGAATAAACCCCATTGTTAAGGTAAAAAGTATAAAAAAATTTAAGAAAAAATTAATTACGGGCGATCTGAAGTCGGGAAGGGGGTTTTTAAAGTTAAAAAACGGGTATTCTGGATTTTCAGCAAAATACTGTAAGTCCTATGAAAAAAGTTAAATAGCAAAGGTTTAGGTAATAAAAAGATTTACAACTTATGTAGTTTTTACTTTATTTATATAACCTCAAAATTTATGTGAAAACTTCAAATAACCAAGTTTTTGTTTTTTAATTTTTATTTTTACATTTTTTTTGCTAACGAAATTTGGTAAAAAGTAACTTTTTATGTGTTTAAAATATACTGTACTTTTTGGATTTAAAACATTTATTTTTAACCAACATTTTTACTCGATATTGAAAAGAGACTCTTATTTTCGATCAAAAATTCACGTGTCAAAATATCGGCATTTTCAAAAAAGTCGATACATTTTTTGCTTATTGAAATCTCTACTGTCTGATGGCGTAAAAAAGGACGCTTTACCAAGGTAAATTTACTCAGAAAATACATTTCCATAGGACTTGTAGTTTTGCCGGAAATCAAGAAAAACCGTTTTTCTACCCTTAAATACTCAACCCCTTCCACTTCCCGACCTCAGATCGCCCGTAATTTTTTTTTTTAATTTTTGTTATTTTCTCTACATTTTTAATGGGTTTTATCCTGATATTTTTTTTTTTTTTTGGTTTCAAAATTATCGACCCCTGTCTAATAATGATTAAAAAAAAATTGGATCAGAGTTTTTTTGCATTTTCTGAGAACATTTACCATTGTATATATATTTTTTTACACCATCAAAAAGTTGAGACTTCAACGAACAAGAACACTAGGTACCGACTTTTTGAAAATGCCAATATTTTGACATTTTCGATTGAAAATAAGAGTACTTTTTCGAAGTTAAAGTAATGTAAAAAAATAACCAACCAAAAAAAGCACACAGTGTATTTAGGACATTGAAAAGTAGTTTTTTAAAAAATTTGTAAAAACAATTTATTTCTTTTAAAAGGTAAAAATAAAAAACCAAAAATTTGGTTATTTGAATTTTTCACATAAAGTTTGAGGTTATGTAAAAAAAACGTAAATACAAAAGATATAGATTTTCTATTGCCTACAACTTTGCCATTATTTTTTTCATAGGACTTGTAGTTTTGACGGATATCAAAAAAAAAACGTATTTACCACTTAAAACCCCCTCCCCCCTTTTCCGACCTTAAATCGACTGAAATATATTTTTCCTTTAATTCTTGTTATATCATCTATATTTTTCAGTGGTTTTTATCCTACTATATTATATTTTTTTCCTTTTTAGTTCTTTTAGAGGCTTCAGCACTAGTCTATATATTTTGTTTTTATTATCTAAATAAAAACTAATAGCATAACGCATAAAAATATCCCATAATGATAAGATTTCTTTAAAGACTTTTTTTATTTATATCTAACGAAAAATCCTAGTAAATTATTTTAAAAAGTATTTCAATTTATTCTAACTTCCCCTAGGTTACAACTCGTTGGTTACAACTCATTATAAAGTCATGCCTGCCGCCTGGTACACCACGATGATGTAATTTTTTAAAAATATGAGTAATTTTCTTTTTACAGACAGAAAAGTTTGTAAAATATTATAAAATAAAGTGAGCAATTTTTATTGAGTAGCGCGTGTCGAATTATCCCGAATATGAGTTTAACACAACACTGAGCCCAGAAAATCGTTTTTTTTTTAATATCAAAAATATTGTTTAGGTTGTCAAAAGAAAATATCGTAAAGATTTTAGGGCTGAAATCTTACGATATTTATATAAATAATAATATTAAGAGGTTTATATACTTTAATTTAGATTTTCTATTTGTACTACTTTCATTTTTGCCTCAAAGCTGCCTAACTATTGAGGTAAAAAATATTTGCACATATATCTTTAGGAAATTAAATTGTCTACAAAAACCTCCTATTGAAAATTTTCGCCAGACGAACTCTTTTTGAATAATAAAGCTTTAAACATTGATATATATTTTTAGATTTACCTTTTTATTTTGGCATTCTTTATGGGAAAACTGGTCGCATGATCCAAAACTTATAAATATAAAATTTTACTCCGATTGATAATATAAGTTATAACTAAAAATATAAAAAATAACCAAGAGTAAAGTACCTTTATTTTTAAAAATAGGACAAAATTGTATAACTAAATGTTGTAGAGAATTTAGTTTTATGTTAAAATTTAAAGTTAAACAATTAAAGTCAAAAACATATATTTTTCAATTTTTTACATTATGCATTAACAGTTTTTAAATACTTGGCTTAAAGCAGCGAATTTTTAAAAAAATATTCAAAATTAATATATATATATATATATATATATATATATATATATATATATATATATATATATATATTTAATTTATATATATATATATATATATATATATATATATATATATATATATATATTTAATTTTGCTTCCTCTTGCCCGTTATTTACGTTGTATAGCGCAATATAAAAAATTGACAATTACATTTTTTTTCAGCTCTCATGCTTTAACTCCAATTTTTGACATAAAATTTAATTCTCTACAATATTTTACTTATAGAAATGTAGTGAAATCTTGGACATCTTTCATATTATTAGTTATAACTTGCCCTGTATAATATATAGTAAAATTTTGTATTTATTAGTTTTGGACCATGTGACCACTTTTCCCAAAAATTCGTTTTAAAATTCAGAAATTTTTGGTCCATTTGTCGTCTTGTAACACCTATCCGGGGACACACTGTATAAAAAAAACAACATAAATTCTTAAAGCTGATTTAATGCTCTACAAAAAGGTTTTTTAACATTTTTACGTAAAATCTTTTTAAGTTATTTACAATTTAAGTTAAAGAAAAAAACATAAATTATTTTTTTCTTCATTGGTAAACCATTTTTTTACTCAGTGAACAAATTTATAAATTACATTATCGAAAATCATGTTTTTATCGATCGTATCATTAAAATATCAAAGTTCATAATATACTCAAACCTATTTTCGGTAAATAGCTATTTGTTATAAGAAAACGAAGATTTACTTGTCTTAGAGTAAGTAAATCTACGTTGTTCGTATAACAAATAGCTATTTACAGAAAATAGGGAAATATATTATGAAATTTGAATATTTTAACCGATCAGATCAATAAAATTATGATTTTTGATAATGTTATTTATTAGTTTGTTCCACTTATTAAAAACATTTGTTTACCAATGAAGACAACAATTAACCTAAATTGTGAAAAACTTTTAAAACAATGATTTTATGTAAAAACTGTTATGAATGCTTTTTCGTAGAGCATTCTCTTTAAGAATCTCTTTTGTTTTTTTTATATATATTTATTTTTCGTTAATAGCAAAATTTTAAAATTAAAAAGGTAAATTTAAAAAAATATATCCATGCTTAAGGCTTGATTATTCAATTCGTCAGCCGAAAATTTTTAATAAGACGTTTTTTGTAGGCAATTTAATTTTCTAAAGGTAGGTATATGAGTAGATAATTTTTTTGCTTCGATAGTTAGGCAGCTTTGACGCAAAAGATAGACTTTTAAATATGAATGTTAAGGGCTTAATCCTTCACGATATTTTCTTTTTGTCAGCCTAAACAATATTTTTGATACTTTTTTTTGGCTAGTAAGCACTTATTTCAGATTTTTTTACCGTTGAGCTAGTCCCACAAGGGCCTATACCTAAGTACCATGGGGGTCGGGTTATTAGATGTTTAACCTGTCTCTTTCTCTGCATGTCAACGTAGATTAGATTAGATTATATTGGGAGGTGGATTGTATATCCTCTATCACTGCAACCTACTCAAGTTTACTCCACAAGCTTGAAACCGGCTCCTTGGTAAATCTTGCCGCTTTAGGTTTTTCTTCACCCAGCTTTGCAAACCGTAGACGACAAAGGGCTTCACAGATGCACCATACATGTTCTGCGGTTTCTTCCTCCTCCTGGCAGAACCATCATAGGTTTCCTTCTTACCAGGCCCATGATTTCCAGGTGTTTATTCAGTCTGCAGTGACCTGTTAATTGACACACTATTATTCTTACTGCCTTCCGGTTGTAATTCAGAAGGGCTTTCGTAAATTCCGGCAAGTAAGCCTTGATAAATACTTTCGCTTGACTCTGTCCTGGACGCTTATTCTTGAATCTCCGGGAGGGAACACTCCCGGGAACTTTTATGGAAAGGTTATAGAACGGCGGGAACGAATTTTCTCCACCTCAAGGGTGGAGAACTTTTAGTTCCCGGGAGTTGCTTGCTCACAGTGAACTTCTTCTTTTTTTTAAGAATAGTGTTTTGACAATATTTTCGTGAACTTTACTCACTTCCCGCAAAGTTCTCCTCCCAGAGATTCAAGAATAAGGGTCCTGGTGTTTTTCTCCACCAATCTTGGGATTCCCTCATAATCCATGATCTAATAGATGACCTTACTTGGCATGACGGAATACCGCAGTAGGGCTTGGGACCTACCATCGTCCTGCCAGCTCCCTCCTTTGACAATTTATCAGCATCCTCAGTGCCTTCGTGTCCTGGTACCCAGGCAATGGTTAGCTTGTTTGACGCACCCACCTCTTCCAGGGCAACTAGACAGTCCCGCACCAGCTTAAAGCTGATTTTGCATGACCTGATCGCCCTGATGGCTGCCTGGCTGTCCGAGTAAATTACTATGGTATTATCCACATAATTCCTTCTGATAATGTCCCTAGCACATAGTTCTATGGCTACAATTTTAGCCTGGAACACAGTAGGGTGTTGTCCGAGACCCAAATTTATTTTGGTCCTTGGTTTGTCCCCATATATGCCTGCACCAACTCCTTGGTCTGGTTTGGAGCCGTCTGTGTACCAGATTAGGTCGGCTTTAATGGGAGGTCCTGCCACCCAGTCCTTTCTGTCCGGTATCAAGGTTTGAAAACCTTTGTTTAGGCAGTAGCTTGGTACCATTTTGTCCGAAGGCATCTCACACAGTGAGTTGACTTCTTGGTCCTCCTTGAATCTTCTGTCAACGTAATCCAAGCACTAAAACATGCAGCTTTTGCATTTGAAAGCACTCTTTAGTCAACGCGTTAGTGCCACCACGGACGGTACTTTAAATAACTACTACCTAAATATGCCTTTCCGGTCGAGGATTCGAACTCGGATCACCTGGATACGGGCGAGATAATCTGACCGCTGCACTGCAGGGGAAAAACTATTTATTAAAATATTGAACGTTTTCGATTTCTTTGATTAAATAAAAAATATTTTTTTAAATTAATAATACTAATAATACAAAGTGCGCATGTCCACTAAGCTTTCATGATTTGCATAGAGATGTATCTAGTAGAATAATTTTTGAATTTCTTAAATATTCTTAGAAAATGCTAATTTTAAAAATTTTAAAAACAGTCTACTTACGTTGATAGTCTTTCTCATCAAACTTGGGTTTGATGTGAACTTCTTTATCATGAAAGTCGAATACAGTGGAAACAGTAGAATCCATCGCAAACACTTTTGCGCACTCTTCGTCCAAATGGACTTCTGAATCATCTCCAGCGCAGCCATTTTTATTCTGAAAAAAAAGATAAAGATTTTTAATTGTAAAACAAAAAAAGAAGCATAGTTTTAAAAAGGCTTTTTAAAAGTCGTGAATTCTGAAATAAGTACACATTCCTGATCACTTATTTTAAACCAAGGAAAATATCAAGAAATTAAAAATACCGCGTATTTAAAAACACCTCTATCAGCCCTTTTAGCTAAACTTCCAGTCACTTAAAAGTTTAAATGGCAACACTCTCTATACAGGGTGGTCGCCGAGGTATCCAAGAAACTTCGGATATGAATTTAATAATAAAAATTAGGAAAAAAACTTCATATAAACATATGTTCTAAACGTCTTAGTTTTTGAACTACAGGGTATTAAAAATTAATAAAAAAAAGGTTAATTATAACAACTTTTATAATAATTTGAATTTTAAAAAAATAGGGACGCCTCCTATACACCAAGATACTTTTTTAGGCATACAAGAAAAAAAATCCCAGTGTCGTTCATGAGGGGTTTAGGGTAAAATATTTTTAGGAAAAAATGGTACGCCACAGCATTTTTCTAAAATTAAAATATTTTTTGTACGACCGGGCGTAAAATACAATTTTACGCCCCCATTTGAGGGTGAAAAATTGCACTTTTACGGGCTAGGGCAAAAAAGTATGAAAAACGCCCGTATTTATAAATTTATAAAACAATAATAAAATTAAATAATGCCCCATTTTATTTTTGGTAAAACCACAATTTATTTAATTAAACATATGTTAAAAGTATGCTGATTACAATTTGAAACAATAAAAGCTGGCAAATTTTCTCCTACCGGTTCTCTATGGTGTATTATATAAATCTACATACAACAAAAATAAAGAAAAAAATAACTACAAAGAATGCTTGGGCATTAATTTTACTCATACAAAAAATATTGTTTGCACCTCTGACGTAAAGCACTTTAACGCCCAAAGCTGATTGTTGTCCTCCGCGGAGCTCGGGTAACAACTTTAAAATTCCCTTTTAGTTTGACACAAATTTAATCTCCAGACTTTTTTATATGATGCACTATTTTCGCGTAAATAAATAAAAACCATGTCTCGGCATGGTCAAATCACCATCTAATTAAAGAATAAATAGCAAAGGTGATTTTTACTGTAAAATTTGATATATAGGGTTAGGAGAAAAAACGGAACGGTGGATTATCTCAGCAACGGTCAAATATAAATGAACCAAATTTTGTGCCAAGGGGTAACTTAACGGAATACCCTATTTTTATTATTGTAATCATTTGCTTGTATCAACTTTATTATGACCTAATATTATCGTTTTTTTAATCCTGTCAATTTCGGAGATATGGCATCATGTTTTTTTCGAAATTAATACCAAAACGGCTAGGTATGGTCAATTATCTAAAAACGATTTAACCAATATTCGTCAAAATTAATACAGGGGTAAAACTGGACCTTCTAAATTCATGAATAGCATTTTTGCGACGTTTTCAAGATTAAAAAAAAAAGTCAAGGAAAGGGAATGAGGAAATTTAAAAATGAAACATCTCAAATGCAATTTCTGAATTTAAACTATCCAGGTACTCCCCTGTACCAATTTTGACAAATTTCGGTCTTATCGTTTTTGAGATAATTGACCATACCTAGCTGTTTTTGTATTGATTTCGAAAAAAACATGATGCCATATAAATCGGTTTTTATTTATTTACGCGAAAACTGAGCATTAAATAAAAAAAAGCTAAAATTTTCCAAACCCAATGGCTTTTTAAAAATTATTTTTATTTTTAAAAAAATGCAGTGGCGTACCATTTAATAATAAAAAAAATAATTTAAATCTCTCATGGACGACACTGGTAATTTTTTTCTTGTATCCAAAAACGGTTTTTTGGTGCATCCCCAAATATTTTAAATATATTTTTATATATTTCTTTTTAATTTCACCCTGTAGTTTAAAAACTAAGACGTTTAGGACATATGTTAATAAATAGATTTTTTCCTAATTTTCATTGTTGAATTATTTATATTCGAAGTTTCTCGGATACCTCTGTATAGCACTCCTCTGGAAAGCTTATGGAAAAAGCTTTTCGTTGCTCGTCAAAAAGTTAAAGTAAAATCAATTACTACCTTTAAATTTTAGAATAATCGTATTTTATTTTTATAAATAAAACCAGAAAATGTCCAATTATTAAATTATTAATAAATAAATTAGTAAGTATATAAATTAATTAATACTAATTAATTTTCTTCTTGCAGTTCTTTTTTTCTTATTCTGTGCGTTTTTTTAGTATCTTTAAGCATTTTGATTGGCTTAATAAAAGTGTATAAATCATTATTTTTGTAAGAAAATGTGCGGGCCTAAGTTTATATAGTAATTCACAAAACGACATTTTTTACGCTGATATCAAAATATTTCTATGTAAATTTGTTTTTTTTAATGAATATCTTCTACCGCAACTTGACGTAAATAAGCACGTTCATTCCTTAATTATGGTTCTTTTTTATTTTTATTATATGTCCCTTCTGAATTCTCTTTTTACTTTTCGGCTTTATTCGCTCGTCTTTTTACATCAAAAGGTCACGATCTCGTATCTCTAAATTAAGCAAAAAGTTTCAAAACAGAAAAAACTTTAAAGAAAATAAGAGAAAACGTATAAATTTATTTTTATATATCTCACGCCCAACCCACTAAAGTGATTTTCTGTCTATTAAATATGGATTTAAAAAAAAGAAAATTTAACTTTTTTTCTACATTTCCAATTAAGCCATCCTTAAATTAATTACGTTTTAAAATCAGATTAAAATAAAATATTGATTTAGTTCCAGTATTACATTCTCGGAAAGTATTTTTTCATGTTCTCATGGTTACAAAGTGTCAATGCAAATAATGATATCCGAAATAATAAAACACATTGTACTCGTATTATTGCATCAGTTAGTACGTTTTATTTGCATTTTTTGTTGATTTTTTATTTTGATTACATCTCACGAAAACTTATATGAAGCCTGTGTACCAGTGAGTTTTATACCTATTGTTTCCAACTACTCTGTCAACGTTATACAAGTACAGGGTGTCTGGATTTTGTTGCAGTTGCAGGTTAAGTTGCTTATTATTAAAGAGATAGAAACTTGCGGTTTTCGCGAACTGTTGCAAGGAATAAAACGAAAGATGAAACTAAAACATTTTTTATGGCCCTCTTAGTTTTTGACATACAGGGCGAAATTATTTTATTTTTTCATTTTTGAACCCCCGTCGTATTTCAGTTGTCTTGTATAAATGGGCCCATATTTAATTCCTTCTGAAAGCGATGCCGCCAAGTACATAAAAAATGTTAAAGTAAACAAACCTTTTCGAATGCACATTGCCTTGGACAGAGCCTGATTACATATTTTTAGATAAATATAAAAAAATACATTGCTAAAACACGTATCACCTACCTTCAAAACATTCTCTTATTTCGCCTCTGCCTACTATAAAACCGGTGGCACGTGGCGTGGTACTAGAAACTCGTCAGGTTAAATATTTTTGCTGCAACAAATTATTGTTCACAAAGGGTTTCTTTACTTTATTATTTTTGTGTACTTGGCGGCATCGCTTTTAGAATGAATTAAATTTGGACCCATCTTTAACTTACAACAAAAGTAAAAAACTAATATTAGATATTTAGTTAGTTAGATATTTTTACGTTGAATCCACTGGTGTCATTTTTTTTTTAATTTATATTTTTCGAGATATGAACCAAACATATGATTTTTCTTATGGAATACCCTGTATATTTTTATTTATTAAATTATAGAGGATAAGAGCTTTTAAAAATATATATAATACCTAGAAGTAATTTTTGGTTTTTAACCCTAAATTGATTTTTTTAATTTTCAATTTGAATTTCCGCATAGAGAGCCATGAATTAATAATTTGTCTGCATTTTACAGCACAATCCAAGTTTTATTTTTTTTGTTATATTTTGCCCCGTCCATCAACCCTACTCACCCCTCGGTTCCTCAAGTTTGTTCACTTATTTAATTAAAAACTGTATATTTGGATCAACGCCATTATGTTTATACTCAAAACAGTGTCATAATTTAGTATGTATCCATAATTTTTAGAAAAACATTCGATTTTAAACAAAATAGGTAGTAGAAAACCATATTATATGAAACTGATACCTTTAAAATTTAAATTTTAATAATAATTTTGGTTAAAGTTTCATACATGGTTTTCTACTAATTTGTCTAAAATCAAATATTTTTTCCTAAATCATGGATATGTTAGACTCATTTACCGAATTCGTCAATTCGCCGAAATAAATATTCAATTCGCGATATGATCAAAGCCAAATGATCAGTTGCCGAAAAAATGTTCTATTTCGGAATCTGTTTAAGCCGATTTACACATTTTGCGAACTGAGCTATCACGAAATTGCTCAAATGGCAAATATGAATATGTTTTGGCAGATAATCATTTTTAGTTTAATATTTTGGCGATTGCGCAATTAAGAAATGAACAGACCTCGAACCCAACTAAAAATGCTTTTTTCTTAGAAACAGCTTATTACTTAAATGGAAACTACTTAATATTATTTATTTATTACATCAAGAGGAACTTCCATGGCACTTACTATTACATTTGATATTGCTCGAAACACATTTACACTTTTGTATTATGTAAATAATGACCCAATCTATCGGCAATTGTACATTTATAAATTGCTCAATCGGCAAAATATAGAACTAAAAATGATAATCTGCCAAAACATATTCATATTCGCCATTTGAGCAACTCCGGTTACCTCAGTTCGCAAAATGTGTAAATCTGTCTTTGATCATATCGCGAATTGAGTATTTATTTCGGCGAATTGACGAATTCGGCATGTGTGTCTAACAGAAACATAATGATTTTGTACCCGGTTTTGAATATAAACGCAGTAAAGCTAATTAAAAATATTCAGTTTTTAAATCATTATCAAGTGAACAAACTTAGCGAACTGAGGGGTGAATAGGAATGCTGAGCGAGACAAAACCGTTAAGACATTCCTGTAAAACTTTTAATTAATTATGAAATTAGGGCTAACTTTATTCTTTGAATATATAAAATCTATGCAAAATTTAATTTTAAAATTAAAAACATCAATTTAGGATCTAAAAATAAGAAATAAATATTAGGTATTATACATTTTTTAAAAGCTCTTATCTTCTATAATTTAATGAATAAAAAATATACAAGGTGTTCCATAAGAAAAATCATATGTCTAGTTCCTATCTCGAAAAATATATACATTTTTAAAAATATCTAACTACACCAATCATTAGGTAAAAATATCCACTAACATCAGTTTTTACTTTTATTGTAAGTTGCAAGACAACTCAAATACAAAGTGGGTCCAAGAATGGAAAAAAATGAATTTCGCCCTATATGTCAAAAACTAAGAGGGCCATAAAAATCTTTTGGTGTCAAAATATTTTAGTGTCATCTTTCGTTTCATAAAAAAATTGTCCCAGAGCTAGTGAACCCTTCGAGTAACGTTATAGACCTGTAAGGCTAGAAATTTGTATAGTGATGACTCATAGCATGCTCAGTACGAAAATCATCACCTGAGAGGCATCAGCCGTGCATATCATCATCCTGTATATTTTTGAAAGTTAAAAGAAATATAAAAACAAACTACACACAAAAAATACAATTCTTACAAATAGAATATGAATTTTCTTGAAAATTTATTTTTAACTTAAAACAAATTCTCTTGAGGGAAAACAATATTCTTGCACCAAGAAATTACATTATTTTCTTATTAAATAATATTATTCTTACCATGTATTCTTTAAACAAGTAGCAGGGTTGGCTCTAAGAGACGTCCAAAAGGTCTAACATAACATCAAAAAAATATTATACTATTAAAAGCTTTGTTTTGTACTCTAACAATAACAATTGTGAATAATAAAATTTTTATAACAATCTTTTGTTTTAAATGAAAACTAAGTAGTTTTATTTGAAGAAAGTATTTAGTTATGATATTCTTTAACCAAGACAACCCTAAAGTAATATATTCTTGGCCAAAGAAATGTATTTACTTAAGTTTTAATTTGTTTTTACCGAAGAAAACATATGTTTTAAATTGATCGCTTGACAAGAATATATTTTCTCCAATAAAATTAGTGCTTTTCTTCGCTAGATAATCGCGTCGACAAAAATATCTACAAAAAAGCATTAATATTCTTAACTTAAAAATTATGTTTACTTAACTGAATCTACCTTTATGCTTGTACTAAAATAATGTTTTTATATAATATATTCTTTTCGTTATATACAACTCACAACGTGTCTTGAGTCAAAGCAAATTATTTTAAGTTAAGATATCTTTTTTGTGTGTAGAAGCTGTAAGTTTGAAATTTTTTTAAGATTTAGTTCATTCAAAGTAAGGTTTGAAAAAAAATTGACAGGCGTTTTCGATGAGCACAAGCACCTGCTAGGAAATTGAAAGATGTGGCTGATATGAATGGCCATATTTCCAAAACTAATAAAGTTAGATGTACCTTATGTGGTGTTTTCTTAAAACTCTTTTTAACGGTGATAATATACAGGGTGGAAAAATTTTTTTGCCATCCAAATCAGCCACGCCTTTCAGTTCGCCTGGCAGGTACTTGTGCTCATTTTTTTAAACCTTACTATGAATGAACTGAATCCTAGAAAAATTTTAAACTTACAGCTCCAAGTGTATTTTTATTTTTTTACTTTTAAAAATATACAGGGTGATGCTTATGCCTGCCAGGTGATGATTTTCGTACTTAGCATGCTATGACTCATCACTATACAAATTTCCATCCTTACAGGTCTAACGTTACTTGAAGGGTTCACTAGCTCTCCTACTAAAAGTAGCGACAGTTCGCGAAAACCGAAAGTCTCTATCTCTAATAATAACCAAGATACCCTGCAATTGCAACAAAATCCGGACACCCTGTACAGAAACATGCAGATATGTGCCCTCTAACTTGCACCCGTTTTAAGTTTCCTTCGACTTTTCATAACTTAAGTATTTTTTGGAAAACTGAAAAGCTGCACGTGATCAACCTATTCTAAAAAATGGATCTTAAACTGTCCCTCCAATTATAAACCTATTTCTCTTTTTACAGTTTTAAGTAAAGTAACAGAAAAAAATCATTAATTTCTAAATCATAAAGTATTTAAAAGAAACACAACATTTTGCATGACGTGGGGGGAGTGGGTAAAAAGTAAAATGCTGTAATTTTCGGGATATCTATTTAATATAATCTTTATTTTGTCAATTATTATGAATACTGACAGTGTAAGTACCATTTCTTTATTTATAAAATTGCATATTTAATTGACATTTGATATTACACCGCATTAATCTTGAAATTACTAAAAATATGTTAGAAAAAGATTTGCTCAAAAAGAAAAAAATCAAATAAAGAATAGATCGTGTATTAATTATTTGCTTTGCATGAAATAAAAAGAAGATGTTTTTTTATACACAGCAAATAATGTTATATAGAAATTTAGTCTTGTTTCTTATTTCTTGTTATTTATTATTTATTTAGCAAAATTTACGTTAATAAAAGGTAATAAAGAACAAAAATTCTTATTTTTCTGAAAAATTCAATATTTCTTTTCTAAAGAAAATCCAGCACATTTTAAAATATTTTTTAAAAGGTAGACCGATTGTTTACGAAATCTTTTAAAAGCCTAATGTGCTAGAAAAGTATATATTTTTAAGCTTAAAAAACCCCAAGTATAAAAGCATTAAAGTAGAATCAAGCCATGAGGAAGAAAAAGTATACCAGAAAAGGGAAGAACCTCGCGTAAAAAATAGACCCACTTTAAATAGATGCCTTATTTTCTTTCCATCAATCTTATATTCAGGGCATACTTAAGAGTGCAAAATGAAAACAGAAAACGTGAATATCCTTAGTTTATTTCCAAAAATGTATGTAAATTACCTTATTTTTTTTATATCTAAATTTTTATAAAAATCTGTTAAAATGATATGTATATTACAATTTGACATTTATTTTTAAGTTGGCAGCAAGGCACCAGGGTCGCAACTAGGGTTTTTAAATTATTTTATTTAAAAGCTGAAATATGGGAAATTATTCGGAATAAAATGCTTGTTTAGGATATGCCAACGAGCCACCCTCGTTTTTTTTATCTTTGGACAAAACACGAAGACTAAAAGCCTAAATACTAACGTACCGTGGGTGTCTTAAGCGAGGTAAGAGGGAGTTTGTTGACACGGGACTTAAATACTTGAAGATTTGGGGGGAAGAAAAGACCTCTGCGGGCAGCAGGTTCCACATTCTAGAAAGGGATAAAAGAACGAACAAAGTGGGAAGTTCGGGGCCTGTCCAGTTGGATCGTATAGGGATGCATAAACGCGGAACCACGAGTTTCTCTGTTAGGAACCGCAAGTGGAGGAACCATACTGGACAATTCCTCAGAGCAGAAGCCATGGAAGTACCTTTAAAAGCGACAGACAGCCCGACGATGGGCAAGAGAGGGAAGCCTTTCTGTAAGTGAAGGATCATTAATGAGACGAATAGCTCTTCTTTGAATAGAATCCAGAATGCTTAGGGCTGTGGGAGAAGCCATGCCCCGGATATGAGAACAATACTCCAAGGGAGGTCGGATTTGGGACACATATAAAGTGTATAAATTAGAAGGGGAAAATATTTTTTGGCTCGAAAGAGAAATCCAAGCTTTTTGAAGCTGCCGTGGCTATAGATACTTATAATGTGTTTATGCCAGTTAAGGTTACTTTAAAATGTGACAAGATTGAAGGTGTCTTTGCTCTCTAAAACTTGGTCGCTCATAAGTAGAGGATGAGTATTTGGTAACTCTTTTCGCGACAAGGAACATGATTGTGTTTTGGATGCATTAAAGCGGTCGAGATTTTCGGCGCCCCAATCCAATAATAAATTAAAATCCTGCGAAAGACATATCTGCATTGCTCTGCGTTTGTTTTCCAAATCAGGTTTAGTGATGGGTTTAGGAACCTGAAAACTGGAGTGAAGGGTACTATCGTCGGCGAAACTATAAATGGAATTTGTTGTGGACGAGAACATTGATGTGAAGAAGAAACAATGTAGGTGCCAGAACGGAGCCCTGAGGCACTCCAGCATTAACTTAGTGAAAGCTTGAAGAATGGCCGTCCACAATAACTGATATACGTCGATCAGATAGATAACTAGAGAGCCAAGGACAGAGTTTAGTTGAAAGACCATAGGAGGGAAGTTTATTAAGAAGTGCGGCATGCCAGACCTGGCCATCATTTAAAAAAAGACGTTTTAACCATAAATAGGATTATGAAAACTTTGAATTCACCCTGAGAAGTCGTAAAAAGCAAAAGACGATCAAGTTAATTTTCCCATGGCATTCTGACGTCCAACAGAAAAAAACCGTATGTGTATATTATACGCCTATTCACATACGGTGTTGTTTCGTTGGACGGTAATTTGACTTAAGATAAACCGTTTTAGCTTAATCATGGCACTCTAGATGGGAATTTTAAAAATAATAAGTGTCAAAAAATGATAAGTGTGATGTCATTGTATTCAGAATGTCATATTCTATCGAGATAAGATGAAATATACCGGTGGTGCCATTTAAAATTTTAAAGTAGTGGTCGTTTCCGGCTGAATCGGAAGGAATAGAAAACAAGTGAATAGATTGTCCAAAGATAAAAAACCCAAAATTATGTTAAATATCGATATACCAAACTTATTTTATCTAAAAGGTAAAAAAGTTATAGGTGGAACCAAATATAATAATAAATATTTTAGTATTCTTCTCATCTAATTTTTACAAACTTAAAAAGCAAATTATTTTAACTGCAAAGTTAATTGACCTATTTACCGAAAAAAGCTCCTATTCTACAGTGTGTCCCAGAATAGGTGTTACAAAAGAACAAATGAACCAAAAATTTTGGAATTTTGCAACGTCCTTTGGGAAAACTGGTCGCTTGGTCCAAAACTCATAAATAGAGAACTTTTCTCCGATTGGTAATATATATGGGCGAGTTATAACTAAAAATATGAAAACTTACCAGGAGTAAAGTAACTTTACTTTTAAAAATAGGAAAAAAATTAAAGGATTAAAGTAAAAATATATATTTTTGTCAAATTTTCGACATTATACATTAACAGTTGTTAAAATACTTGGCTTAAGGCAGTGAATTTCAAAAATATATTCAAAATTATTAAATTTTCTTTTAAACTTTGCTCCATCTTGCCCAATATTTAAGCTGTAATGCGTAATGTACAAAATTACATTATCTTTTTTACTCTCATGCTTTAACTTAACAAATTCTGACATAAAATTCAATTTCCTTCTATTTTGCTACTACATTTACTTAAAACATTTTGTTCTATTTTTAAAAATAAAAATAGTTAACTGCTGAGCATTATAACTCGCCCTGTATAACACCATCTCAAGTAAAATTTTGTATTTATTAGTTTTGGACTAAAAATCAAAAATTGTTGGTTTATTTGTCCTCTTACAACACCTATCTTGGGACACGCTGTATATTGGTTACTTTAAAACCCAATAAATATATTTTAGGGGTAAACACCACCCTGTATAGTATTAAACTGTTTTCGATGTAATTGAAATAAATCGGTCATCCATTAAAGGTCATGTCAGGTGTGGATTTTCTCATCTCTGGTTACGTGACAAGCATGTATCTCGACAGATAGTAATTTTTCTTTGCTTTCTTATTAAGGCTGTCTTACATAATTTTATTTATTGTCAAAAAACAACTTTTATCCGAAAAAATGTCCTTTTTTCCGAGACGGCTTTCTAATAAATAATGATTTTAGGAATTTGTTTAACAGCAACCATGTACCTACAGGGTGGGCCAAATTTTACTTGCTCACTTTTTAACAAATGATAACTTTTTATCTGTTGCACCTATATCTTTTTCATTTTTGGAGGGCTAATAAGTAGATATCTTTTCTCTGGGATTGACAATTTTGGTCAAATAGATTTAGACAGGACTGGACTTACGGGATTTTTTCCAAAATACTGTATTTAACCTCGTTGCAAAAGAAATCTGATTTAGCCACAATTAAGCTAATACGTTGTTCTTGTAGATAAATTATGGGAAATGATTTGGTAAAAGTGAATCTTTCAACAATTTAAGGATTTAGGAATAATATTTATTTTTGATAAATAATGGTCCCCATTGAGCATGCATTTCTCTCAATTTTGAAAAAGAACTTTTTTAGTGTCCTTTGAAAATTAAAAGTGTGAGGTTACCATGGTTACTAAGTTGAATGCTGACCAAACTTAACAGTAAATTTATTTAAAATAACCGTATTAGCCCAATTATAGATAAATTTTTTTTTTTGCAACGAATGCATTATTTTGGAAAAAGTCCCGTAAGGCCGGTCCTGTTTAAATCTATTTGATTAAATTTGTCAAACCTAGAGAAAACATGTCTACCTATTAGCCCCTGAAAAATAAAAAAGATGGTTACAACAGCTAAATAGTTATTATTAGTTAAAAAGTGTGCAAGGTTAATTTGGCCCACACATTTTTTAAAAGTTTAAAAGTGTCACTTATCTCACTTTTTAATTTCGGCCTACGGGAGGAAAGAAAAAATTCAAAAGTTTGCAACTTGACATCTTGACTGGATATTTTAGACATCTCTAACACCTTTACGCGTAATAAATGTCTGGTGGCGTAATTATTTGTTAAATTAAAAATAATTTTTTAGGATGACACATTTTTTATTTAAAAAACAAAGAGACAATTTAAAAAACATGAAGGGGCTTTATCTCAAATAATATACAAGATATTCTGCAACCAAATCCAGAAATACAATACATTGCAAGAAACCAAATATCACCAAATATCGTATGTCTTTACATACGTTTCTTATGAGTACTATATGTATCTTATTATTATTAATATTATTATTATTGTTAATATTTTAATTTTATTCTGCTTTGTCAAAAGATTATTCTTGGACAATAAAGCAATATTATTATTATTATTATTATTATTCTTTAGGTGTACTTGCAATTCACTTACCCGTAGGTCTATAATAATATACAGCGTGTCTAAAACGGTTGGAAAACTTTTGTATTATTTATTTTACGAAAAAAATTCTATATAAAAAGCCCTGCATGATCCAAAACCTAAAAAGCAATCATCAGATATTAAATTGTATCAGTCATCTACGAGGTCCGGCCAAAAATGTAATTTTTACTTAAGAGTAAAGTACCTTGTATTTTTGTTGTTATAAAAAAACGACTTTTAGAATTAAGAATTACTTTAAAATATGCAATTTTGTATATGTACAAAAACATTGTTTTTTATCAAATATGGTAAAAATTTAGGTTTGTACATAAGTGTAACATATTTTATAATTTTAGGTTTCATAGGACAATTTAAAATAAACCTTTTAAATTTACTTTTACCAAAATAGGAAGAATGTACAATGCACTAGCGGACAAATTTAAATTTTCTCGATTATCGCAGAAAAAAATATAAAAATAAAAATTGTAAATAAACAAAATTGCATATTTAGAATTAATTTTTACTTCTAAACGTCTTTTCTTTATAACAATTTCCTCTTAAGCTAAAATTTAATTTTTGGCCAGACCTCGCAGATGACTGATACAATTTAATATTTAATGGTTTTAAAAGTTTTTTTTTAATATTTAACACACCGTAGTTCAAACACTAAGTGGGCTTTCACACCAAAGTAGCATGCGACGTGCGACTCGCTGCTTGGAAGCAAGAAGCATGCTACTTATTTAAAAACCTATACATAAACGTTTAGGACAACGGTTTATAGGAAGTTTTTTTCTTATTTTCTGTTGTAGAATCGCCCCGTAAAGTTTGTCGGTTGAGTAACTGGACACCCTGTATGTAGGTAATTTGATTGAAATTGATGAAAACTTTGATGTCTATTGGTGCCTAAACGCTGAGGTTTATCGAGTTTAATAAAGAGTACTTTATTTTTTAAGTTTTTGATTGTCTATAAAATGGCGCCCCCAGCTTTGCAATATCTGTCAAAATAAAAAAGTTATGGTGTAAATAAAGTTTAAGTTTTAGGTAAAGTGCCCTCTGGCGGTATTTAAAAAAGTACTTTTGTCTTAAAATTTTAGAATCTGCAAAGCTCGATTTGTGTGCCAAATATCAACTGGATTGATAAAAAAATAAATGCAATATGGAGAAAAAAACAAAATAAAAATTGACTTTTGACGGCTTGTAACTCAAAACGAATGACATTTTGAAAAAATATATTGAGCTCTACCCTTATTTTGTAAAGTAGAATCACCCCCTTAAGTTTCGTGATCGATTTTTGAATCGCCCTGTATATGACCCATATGTAAATGGCAAAGAATTTTTTTTTAATTGACCGGAAAATTGAATTTTCCACTCAATTTTTAAGCGGAAAATGCTATTTTACAGGACTAATTTACTTTCCGGTCCCTAGTTTACTTTCCGGTCTCTCATTTACTTTCCGGTCCCTGATATCAAAAAATCCTGTTGTACTTGCCTTATTGTCGTTTAAATATAACAATAAAATATACACAGTTTTTTTTCCGGTCAATTAAAAAAAATTATGTACGATACTCGACCGAAAATAATTTTACGGGTCTCCTCAAAACTACAGGACTCGCCTACGGCTCGCCGTTTTTCGTCGACCCGTAAAATACCATTTTCCGGTCTAGTAACGTAAATAGCTATTATTGGACAAATTTTTAAAGGCCGTTTTCTCAAAACCACTAAATATGCACAACGGCAGTATAGCGACGGCCCTACACAGAATAAAAATATTTTTAACAATTGGTTTGTTACTTTCTTTCTTTATTATTATTGATTTTACCCTTCTGTTGGCAATCGCTGAATAAAGCATTTATTCGTCTCAAATTACCTCTAAACTTAAAGGGATAAAGCTTTCTGGAAATCCAGATATAACTAATTATAAGTAGGGAGAGAAATGGGATTGACTTGCCGCCGTCCGCGGGCAGAGCTTATTATCTCGAAATCTATGACGTCAGCGAGTATTTAGAAATCCTACGCAACTCCATATTTAGGGCGTGGTCATTACTACCTGTCAAATGTCAATAGAAATCTTGCGCGACGCCACAAAAATTTCCCTTTTGTCCCTCCCTTGACCTCCAAGCTGGTGCGGGACTGCGTAATTGCCCTGGAAGAGGTGGGTGCGTCCAACAAGCTAACCATTGCCTGGGTACCAGGACACGAAGGCCACGAAGGCAATGAAGAAGCCGATAAATTGGCAAAGGAGGGGGCTGGTAGGACAATGGTAGGTCCTGAGCCCTACTGTGGTATTCCATCATGCCAGGTAAGGTCATCCATTAGATCATGGATTATGAGGGAATCACAAGACTGGTGGAGGAGAACACCAGGACAGCGTCAGGCGAAAGTGTTCATCAAGGCTTACTCGCCAGAATTTACAAAAGACCTTCTGAATTATAACCGGAAGGCAGTAAGAATAATAGTGGGTCAACTGACAGGTCATTGCAGACTGAATAAACACATGGAAACTATGGGCCTGGCAGAAGAAAACCTATGTAGGTTCTGCCAGGAGGAGGAAGAAACCGCAGAACACGTATGGTGCTACTGCGAAGCCCTTTGTCGTCTGCGGTTTGCAAGGCTGGGTGAAGAAAACCTAAAGCGGCAAGATATACCAAGGGGCCAGTTTCAAGCTTGTGGAGTCTGATTAAACAGACCGGCTTGGATAGCGTGCTCTAACCTATGGACGGAGGACACACAATAAACCTGAGCAGGTTGCAGTGTTATAGGATATGCAATCCACCTCCTAATCTAATCTAATCTAATCTCCCCTTGACACAAAAAACTCAGTCATAAAAATTTTTGAAGAGCCAAGAAGAAAAAGGTGCCCACTTTCTTATAAAATCATTATACTGCCTTTTGTTTCTCTAGTATTACACATGTTCTTTCTTCGTCAATATTTTTTGAACAAGCAAAAATTCCTCGTGTCCATGCTTTTCTTTTCCCTAATAACCGCCCTTTTTAAATACTTTCCGCCCTCCATTTAACAATTTTCCCTCCCTCGCAACGTTGCGCTCTGGCGCCCGGTAGACACGGCCTTGAATATAGCATTGTCTGCTATCCAATCCTTTTAGCACATTTAGTTTTTGTCCATAAACCAACCACTTTCATCTACTTCAAAACGTTCATTGGCAAGTACAACAGCAACAAAGTGAGTCGAATACATGCCTCCATTCTTTGTTTATTCTCTACCTGTTCTGTATTATATACGCGTTAGGCTGTGTTTATGTTGGAGCTGCGCTAGTCGAGGGAAATAGCGCAGAAACACAAAAGCACCTTTACTTATGTGCTAGGCCCAAAACCTACAATATAAACACAGCCTTTGACTATCTCCTTTCCACGCAATGCCTGTGAACCTTGATTTAGCTGAATGTGTACTTATTTTGTTGGGTAAACTTGAGCAGCGGTGTCCTTAGACTTGAATTAGAAGAAGAAGCTTGATTTTCTTAAACATATTTTCGGAATTTTTTATTGGGATATTGCAAAATTGCAAGTTTAATATTAAATTGTCCCGCGTTCCCCTACATTTTATAAGAGAGACCCAAGGCTGAGCTATGCTGCGGGATTGTTGCGATTATGTGTGGCCAAACCTTAACACTTATACTTTGTTCGTTATAAATTAAGAAAAACATCTGAACAAAAATGTATTTCGTTGGTTTAAAAAGTCAGTAATCCTAAGTTACCACAATAAAAATATATTTTATTGATTTAAAACTATAGGTGCGATATGATTATCATTCCTTGCTGTATTGAGAATATAATTATTAAACAGTTTTAAACTAACCATGTAGTTGGGAATAGAAAAAACGTTATTGTAAACAAAATGTTAAGGTCCATTTTTAAAAACGATCTAATAAACTAATTTCAATGGTTCGACCCAGAAAAAGATAATTATTTTAAGATCAAAGTTTACCATGACACAGTTAGCGATCTTTAAAAATACTTCTATGAAGCGTGTCACTAAGCACTTGCTATACAGGGTGCTGTTAGTTGTTAGTACAAGTAATTATACGAGATACAAAGAGTGTTTTGTAAAATACAATTTACGCGTCGATTTGAGGTCGTAAAATCGCACTTTTACGCCCTAGGGCAAAAAAGTATCAAAAACCCCGCATTTATAAATTAATAATAACAATAATGAAATTAAATAATGCCCCATTTTTGGTAAAACAACAGTTTATTTATTTAAACTAATCTTGATGTTGAAGGCTTCATGTTTAGATATTTCTTCTTCGAAAAGTATAACAGCAACGCACTTTCTGTTATGGAATAAACCTTTAGTAATTCGCACCATCTCCTAAAATCACCATAAGGTGCCTTTTCATAAATTAGTCTAGTAATTGTCTCTAAACTGTCCCCAACTCCGATTTTGATCAAATTTTGTAAACAAGGGCATTTTGGGGCGCTGATCACGAATCCGAAAGAATTTTTAGTCGGAAACGTTTCGTTTTCGTAATATCCATCATCAAAGTTGTAATTTACGCTAACCTTATTTTTACTATATTTCGCCTTTTTTTTGCATAAATTTTTTGATAAAATACTAAATTGGCACATAATATTTTATAAACACTTTTTAAACGTTTTTTTTCATTACATTGCAAATCTTTTACAACACAACAACTTTAGTTTCTATTTCTGAATTATTATTTCTCCTCATAATTTAAGCTTGAAAACCAATTTTTGACAACTTTGTTGACACGACAATGTAATGATTTCTTAGGTAAGTTGTTTAATTAATTTGACTTAAACTTGCCTGATAGTAACATCGGAAAAATTATCTGATTTTACAACAAAAATAAAGAAAAATAACTACAGAGTGATTAGGGTCATTTATTTCAGTCATACAAAAATATTGTTTGCATTTCTGGCATAAAGCCCTTTACGACCTTAGCTGATTGTTGCCAGCCGCGGGTGTAAAAGTGTTATTTTACGCCCTTGGTACAAAAACAACTACTATTTTATATATTATGAAGTTAGTGGTGCTTTAACATTTAAAGAGCCAGCTTTAGTTTTAAATAATAAACTGCTGCTCAATTGGATATTTTTGGTAAATTTTAAACCGTTATTACTTTTAAATAAAATGCATTCCGATTTTACCGTTTGTTAGAAAGCTTGGAAAAAGATTGGACTAGCTCCAATTTGTGTAAAGTTTTTCTAGTTTTTGTTTTACAGGGTGTAAAAGAAAAGTACCTACTAATATTTTTAACAAAAACTTTGTCAAGAGCAACATTCAACGAAAAGAATATGTTTTGTTTTTTTATTTATGTAGTGTTATTCAGTATACTATTTCAAAGAACAAGTTTCGTAGATTTTTGCTACCTGCTCAATTTTTCAAGATATAATATTTTTTTTATTGATTGTTTTTAATATTCCTTTTTTATTTAACAGTTTATGGCAGGGGTCAATTTTTTCCGAGGTTTTTCAGATAATTTTAAATGTTCATTGGTTACCTTTTAATGCTCTATTAGAATTGTAAATATTTCAAAAATGTATTAAGACGTCAGTATAGTAGAAATCAGCTGAAAAGAAGCGTCATAGAAATAAAGACGGCAATCCACACCCTGTATTGTATTTTTTCAAAGGATAGTTTTAATATAGTTTAAGCACAAATTATCAGAATATACAGATGCGAAAGTGCGGCAAATTACGCTTACTTGCTTCTATGACCTTGAGAAAGAATAAATGGAACATCTGCACCAATGTATGGATCGTAATATTTTAAATTTGTAAAGGTTAAACCGCACCAAGGCGCTAAGGAGATACTTTTATAGTAACTAATTATGCAGCTTTTTTTATGTGTGGAAAACGGAACAAAAGAATAATACACTAATTGGGAATTTAAATATTTTTTTATTAAAAATATTACAAACTAAAAATTTTTCCCATTCTTTGAACGGTAAAATATTGTTAGTAGATGTCACGTTTAGATCAACCTGTAATAAAATGTCTATACCTGGTTGCACAAAACATTTTTAAAAACGATTAAACTAATGGGGGTTTAGAATGTTTAACAAAAAGCCATTAAAAAACCTTGCTTAAAAACTGCTTATTAAATTAATTAATAGTATTTCGTTTTTTAGCTTAATTATGTATTAAAAAGTTTGGTGTAACTGGGGATTGAAACAGAATAATTGAAAGCCGAGTAATACAAGTTTCTAAAGAAACCCCGACGCAATCTTTTAAAGCAATGCAGATGTTGCCTTAGTAATAACCAAACCTAATTGATTTTTTTTTATTTGGAAGTATGTAATTTTTTAAATACTGAAGAAACACCTTATTTTTTAACTTGAAATATAGCCTTTTAAATGGCAGTGCGGCTATAAATTAAAAAAAAATATTTTCCTGTGTTTTGGCACATACTGATTAATATCAATAACTTTAGTAATATGTCTAAGTAATTTGTAAAAGCTTTGTATTTATGTTAAATCGTCTTTAAATAATAGTGGTCCTTTGGGAATCTAAAAGTGACCCGCTCCCGGTGATGGAGGAAAAGAATAAATATACACATTTAAATCCCATATTAAACGGTAAAAAATTGAACAAGACACTAACACTTTAATAATAAAAACATAAAAGTTCACAAACAACTAAACACAATTAACTAACTTATGCTCACGTTCTATACCAACAAAAGTATGGGACTAACTGACACCTAGATAAGCATTAGGTCACGTACTAAATCGTGGGGTGTATATCCACCACGCAGTGGCAGGGACGATAGTGGTGAGAGATTTCAACGAACACGCTTAGTTTCGCATCTGGGTATTCTGATAATTTGTGTTTAAGCAGTTCCGCCTCTTTATAACCTTTTAGTCACTGGCGTAGATAATATTTTCAAATGACTATATCTAAAAACTGGGACATGGAACACACACCAAATTTATAGCAGATGTTAGTGGCCTTAAGAGGAGCACTTTGGTAAAGAAATTTTCAATTTTGAAATTTGCCAAAAAAGTTGATTTTATGGATTACCCCTTTCCCTAAGCCAGTGCTTTTAGTCATGGCTAATTAACTTTTGGTAAATTTTGGCAGTTCTGAAATAAATTATTCTTTCCCCCTTTATCTCTATGTTTCGCATCATGAAAATGAAAATGTATGATTTATTCATGTCGTAACAAATGGTCTAGTTAAATGTCCTAAGTCTAGCAGAAAGTTTTTAAGTCAAAGAGTTTATATTTCAGTCCTTTTAACACAACGACGGTTTTGAAACTGCTTTATCAGCACGTTTTATAAAAACGAAACCTGTCTTAAGCTTCAAGGCCTATAGCATTTTATGCCTAATAAAATGGTAAAATTACTGAAACCTGATTGTGTTTGCTTTAAATTTGTCAATAAATATACTGATGTAGTTATATTGCTTCACTAAAGAATAAATGATACCGTACAATTTTTATTGGTTGTCTTTGTAATCATTTTTTCCGTTAGATCTCAAAAAGTTTTTGCACTAACGCCAAAAATAATAGTCTAGTAGCGAAAAATAGTTACCCTAAAAATATGGTTTATGGCCTTAAACGACCCGGAATGACATTTTGAAAAAGACTTATTTTTTATTTTTATTAACAAAAACTGATAAAAATAGAGGTCAAGCATATTTCGAAAATCTCAAAAAAACAATATATATATATATATATATATATATATATATATATATATATATATATATATATATATATATATATATATATATAAATGGTTCTGAGCCTGATATGAATAATAATAAAGGTATTGGGCATAGGCTATTATGACTGTAAAATAAATAAATAAATAATACCTCTAAGATTCGTTGGTTGTTTAAAAATTACGGGTCTCAAAAGAGTGACGCCTTTACCTACCACCTTAACCTCTCGATGCCATGGCTGGTCATTTTTAATTTCTTGGTGAGATGGCCCGGTTGTCTGTATTTGTTAGTTCTGGGATACAGAAAGGATATTTACAGTCAATCGGGCCATCATCAAGGTGCCTACGACCTGAAGCGGCTATGACAAGTCTTAACGAAGACGAAACACGTGTCGCCGTCTTGGTCGGGCCCGGGGTATTCCATTTTCTTTTGGAGACTCCGTAATTTTTAAACAAACCAACCATGGTAGCCGAATTCTTACAGGTTATTATTTATTTATTTATTTATTTTAACTGTCATTAATGAGCCATATGCCCAAAGAATTTTACCTTTTATTTAAGAATTTGTGATTAGACAATTTTAGTTTTGTTAAGTTAGTTTGACGTATCAATAGCCGTTTGTCTCTATCACGTTCAGTTTTTTCTATAAGATCATTGTATTTTTATTATAGTGACCGCCAGAAATGTTTTACCATATAAAAAAACTTTTTTATTTTTAATTTTCCAAAAAATTTTATTCTTGATAACAATATCTGAATACCATCGAAACTCACAGACACTGACCAGAAATGTAAGTAAACCATAGCGTATACGAGGTAGGTGCAAATTAACGAGTATAACACGGGAGAAAAATACCTTTATTTTTAAAATTAAGAGAGAATGTATTTGGAAAAATTGTTAAGAATTAGAAGTTATGTCGAACTCTTAAAAGCAGAGCCTCCTATTAAAAAATTGTAATAAAAACTTACTTTTTCTACTTAGCTCTGTATAAAATTAGATGGAATTAAATTAACTGTCGTAAGTTATCCTTACTGCCCTCTAATTTCAAAAAATGTCAAAGCTTTGTTATTCTTAAATCATTTAAGGAAGTAATAAATAAATTTCTGGGAAATACTAAAAACCAAAATTATGTGACAATTGTGGGGAACATGCTGGACACATTTAAGGTCTTAGGTTGCAAATTGAGTAGAGAGGGAATCAAATTGACTTTTACACGCACATTTGGACTATTTTTCTTTAAACCTTGGTAATGTTAGTGAAAAACAGGGTAAGCGCTTTCACCAGAACATTAAAGAAATAAAGAAACGATATCAGGGGCGATAGCAAAATGATGGCGGACTAATATTGGATGTTGAAGAGGGATATTCCTATGGCCAAGTATAAGAAAAAACACCAATCGGAGCTTTCCGGGCAAAAGAGAAATATTTTCTAAGAAGATCAAAGAGTAGCCCGTACTTCTTTTGTTATATTTTTTGTTTAATGTTGTTATCTTTTATGTTCATTTTGTAAATATAACTTTATAAAGATATACCCTATATAATTATATAGATGCATTATTATTTATGTAAATTCTCTGTTGACCAAAAACCTTACGTGATAGAAAAAAACTAAAAGCATATTTGGAATCAGGGACACCAAATTACCCAAGTTCAGTAGATAACATCAATTCACATTCAATATAAGGTGTAAAAACGCAGGCCTGTGTAATTGATCTATACATTTTTTTGCTTCGTGCAGCTCTTCTTATTTAGGAACTTACTAAAATTATGCATTTTGCTCCAGTTCTAAAATTAGAAGATTGACAGTGGACATTTTAAATTTACCATCGTTAATAGCCACAACCGAAAGAACCTTTAGTACTTATGGATTTATTCATCGGCAAAAAGAAACAGACTTACCGTGGAAAAGGACGGAAAACTAACTTATGTTACTCATAATTATAATTTACTAAATGAAGAAGATCAAAAAAAAATAGTAGAAGCCACTAAGGAAGAAATAAAAAATAAGATATCGATTTCGAAGTGATAGACTTACCACAATTAACGAAAGAAAAAGAAGAATCAAATGACGAAGTTGAGGATGATGATAAGGAATATTTACTATTATCCACTCTATTACGAAGGTTATTCTGTCTCTGACTAGTTAGGAAATTGTCCTTGTTGTTCTTGTTGCTTTTACAGTTTTAAAATTAAAATTAAAAAGCTTTTTTTATAAATTACCAATGTTACCATAATATTACGTAATATTACCGGTAATATTACCGATTTTTAAATTACAGGTAATTTTACATCCCTATACCCATAAGGCAATCGAATTGCGCTAGTGTGAATACTTCTACGAAATCCCTATGGGTCAGACTAATTAATCTAGTTCTTGAGTCATTGTGTGAGTTTTGTTGCATCAGTGTGTAAACTGTTTTGATGTAATAATCAGAATGATGCCACTGGAATTAGGGACATAGCGGCTGACGGTAAGTGGTTTAAAAACTCTCTATTATTAACTCTTTTGATGTGTTTATTACAGTGTTTACTTTGCAATTAAGCAGAGTAAGCACTAGAGAATAATGAAAACACGGTTTGCGTTTTTACGTGTTGATAAAGGTTTTATTTAAACAACTTTACTATATTACAAGTATTGCTAAGAGTAGAGGAGTGTGTCAGTTTGTTCTTTAGGCAGTGTTTCCACGAGCCACTTTTTGATGTTAATATGGACCACAAAAAGTGGTTGGTATGTGGTCGACTGTCGCCAGCTTGTAGTTCCGTTTGCCAACAATGTTAAAATTTTTGTGTTCGGATTAGCTACTACCGAACCTTTTGTGGTCCTTATTAACTTCAAAAGTGGCCCGTGGAAACACGGCCTTAAGGCTGTTCTTTCCATGTATAGAGTGTTCTATATTAAAATGTCACAAGGGCACAAGCACAACAATGCATTCAAGCAATTTACACCGATAGAACGCTGCAGCACTGTCACACCAGACTTTAAAATTTATTTTATTAATATATGTCATTATAGTACAAGATTCGGCAGTATATATGGACCCCTCATCCTTTTTTCTGATATTTTTTTTAACAATAAAACCTATTAATAAATAACAGGGAGTTGGCGAACCATATCCTGGGGAGATATAGTGCAATTAAAATTTAAGAAAAAATGACACGAATACCGTCTAATTTTTTTTTTATACAAGGTGATTCACGGTTGATGGTAGGTTAGACGTTTATGGAAACGGAAAATGGAATTTTTCTGAAAATTTAGCATCTTACAATTTCTTACCTGTTCTATCGATCTAAAATATTTTTAGCATTGCGACGTTGTTCTATCAAAAAGTCCTAGAAACTTTATTTTTTAAATGGAACACCCCCTATATTAACAAGTTTTTATATTCGCCCTTTTATTATAATACTTTTTGTTAATATTGCCCTATAGCTATCTCTATCGGTTTTCGAAATAAAAAATAATTTGTGTTAAATATGGTCCAAAACATGGCCCTAATTAAACTTAAGTAAATTAGTGCTTTCAATTCATGAAAAGTTGATGTTTTGGTGGTAGTTTAGACAGACATGATGAATTTAATTTACACCGGGAAGTCGACTCCATATCATACAGGGCGTGCTGAAATTACTATTATTTCCGTTATTCTTAAAAGAAGTCAAAAGATAATTTTTTCAAATGAAACCCCTGTATATGACTTAATAAAATAAAAGATGAATAAGAACGCTTTAAGATGACATATCATGTCCCTATACCTAAATCATCAAGATTTTTTAATAAATCCGCTTTTTGTAAAAAAATTTTTTAAAGAATTTAATTTTAAGTTACCATGGAAATATCAAGCTTATGACAGTTTGGTGAATTTTATAGGTAACTTATAAACAGTTATTGTAATTATTCAAACGAAGTTCTTATGAAATTATTTATTTTACACGGACAGTGTAATCAAATCATTGCCAGAAGTTGCAAAAAATTTAACCAAATGTATCCTGAATTAACACCAATGAACGAGAGGAAGTTTGTACGACAACAAAATAATTCAACTAACATGTGAAAGTACAGAAAATAACATAATTGAGACGAATAAAAATAATAAAATTGTAAACAAAATAACAAATTTTTAAAACAAATGCTGGAAATGTTGTCCATTACATTCTTAACATTTTAAAATGTTCTTTTGTACACGACTCGTGGTTGCTTTTTCAATTTGATGGGGATTCAGATCTTCAATACACCGCACTATTCGCCGTCGCAGTTCTTCTTTAGTAGGCACTGGAGTAATGTACACCCTTTCTTTTAAAACACCCAAAAAAAGTCAAGCGGCGTGTGCTGGCGATCCGTCCAGTTGAAACCACGAATTTCTATATTCCTCTAAAGATAAATTATCGACAAAAACGGTAACAGTCTTCTTTAGTATTTTGAGATATTTCTCAGCATTGAGTGTATTATTATAATTAAAAAGCTAATTTTATTTTTGTTGAAAATACAGAAAACATCTCGGAAAACATTTAGTTTAAATTTTTCTTGAAACCCCATTTTTTTGTCACGTTTCATTATGGAAGATTATTTTAAAGACTGTAAATAACTGTTTATAAGTTACTTATGAAAGTCACCAAACTGTCATAAGCTTGATATTTCCATGGTTACTTAAAAATTAAATCCTTTAAAAAATAATTTTTCACAAAAAGCGGCTTTTTAAGAAAACTTGATGATTTAGGTATAGGGACATGATATGTCATCTTAAAGAGTTCTTCTTCATCTTTTATTTTTTAAGTAATATACAGGGGGTTTCATTTGAAAAAATGATCTTTTAACCCCTTTTAAGAATAACGGAATTAATAGTAATTTTAGCACGCCCTGTATGATATGAAGTCGATTTCTCGGTGTAAAAAGGGCGAATATAAAAACTTGTTAATATAGGGGTGTTCCATTTAAAAAAATAAAGTTTCTAGGACATTTTGATAAAAATATTTAAGATCGATAGAACAGGTAAGATAATGTAAGATGCTAAATTTTCAGAAAAATTCCATGTTCCATTTTCCATAAACGTCTAACCTACCATCGACGAATCTTTTTTGTTTGATGTACGATTTTCGCGTAAATAAATAGAAACCAGTCAGTTTGTAATTCTATTGATTCTTTAATTAGATAGGATTTTAACTATAGGGAATCCAATTCCGCAAACACAGGATCTCTAAGTTTCTGCGGGATCAACATTGCGAGATTTTCCGTGAGTAAAGTCTATTTCGCCGACAAGTGTCGAGACTGAGCGTGCGTTTTCAGCTGCAGGATATATTTGCAATAAACTAAGTTCAAACTTAAGATACCTTGGATATGTTATCTTTTCTCCGAAAATACTTCCAAAATCAATGCGACTAGGTAAAGTTGACAATTGATCTTTAAACTAAGTTTACCACAACTAAACTAACTAATCTAAGTTTAAGTAAACCACTAACTAATGTATTTTTGTATATAAAATAAAAACTTTTTTGCAACTACAATAGTTTGTTTATGATTCTTTCTTATTAACATGTTTAATAGGTTTATTACAAAAAGTTATATATATTGTTAACAATCCCGCATTCTTGCGGATCCGCGGCATCGATGATTTTTATCCCGCAGGTTTGCGGGATTGAAGTTTTGGTGCGGGATTGAATTCCCTAATTTTAACCATGCCGAGAAATGGTTTCTATTTATTTAAGCGAAAACCGTAGATACATCAAAGAAAACAAAGTCAAGAAATTAAATTTGTTCTTAACTAAACGAGGATTAGGAAAATAATAATTTGTATTTTTAAAAAATGCAATGCAGAGGAAAACTATGCCATGAGGGATGTCAAATTGACTGTCCTAAGTGTTCTACTTCAAATTACTGCATTTAATTGCTTAATATGTTTTAAAACCTAACTAAAATATGTAAACAAGATTCACGTTGAGACGTATTTTTTGATTTGTACAGAAATCTCAAAATTTACAAAAATTTAAAAATAGACCAAGAGAAAGTGTTCTGCCATTACTTTTAATAAATTTAGCAAAGTTTTGAATAAAAAAGTTTATGGTATCAAATAAGCATCCAAAATCTAAAACTTTACATAAAATCAACAAAATTTTTACAAACACAAAATATTTTTTTCTGTGACAGGAAAAAAAATTGACATTTTATCTTGGTTAACAGGTACTAAAATGTGACTTTTTATAAAAGTACTTTTTTCCCGGACATATATACACACAAGTAAAAGTAAATATTTAATTTTAGAATAATTTATTATACAGAAATTATATTAACCTTATATTAGGAGACCAGTCAAAATTTTTTGTCTTTATAACAAAAACAAATAACTACTAAACGGCCACTTTTAGTTTTAGCATTTTAATTTAAATACGTCAAATTACAAAATTACTTTGTCAGATACTAAATAATATCCTTAAGGATTTCCATAGTAATGCAAGATCTAATGGTGTTTCAAATATAAAGTCCGCGCGTTTAGTAAAGAGGCCACCGACGTCATCATTATCTACGCGAAATCTTCTGTAACTCTCTTTCAATCGCGGTTTCGAGGGCTTCGTATCGTTACCTAGGAAGTAGGCATTTTAAAGATTTACTTTAAAAAAGTAAATAACATTTTAAATACGGGATGATGGAATAAGAGGAGATTTTGCGCAGAAAATGACGTCGGTGGCCTCTTTACTAAACGCGCGGACCCTACAATCAATCAGTTTGAAACTTCAAATTTTACATGATTAATTGTCTGACTTTATTATTATGTTTATTTAATAATAAGGCGTCGTTTTTCCATCACGGAAACAAAATAGTGTAATATACCCGGGAAAATTTTTTGATAGAACTTTTTTTCCTTTTATAATAAATAACAATTTTTCTTACTCACCTGGTTATAATACTTAACCCAATTCAGCAATTTTTCACGAACTTTTCTAAGCAAAGCGGTTTGCTGAGGCCCTTTGGAAGAGCTGGCCGTTCTATTGGGCATAACCGTGTTTGCATTGTCCTTAAAGGGTTAGTTTTTTTCTTGTCATTTTTATTGTTGTTTAGGGCTTTAGTAGTTTCTGTTTAATGTCTTAACTTGCGTCTTTTCATCTTTTTTCTTCACGTACGAGTCGCGTTTAGTAGTGGTTGGATAATATTTTTGGATGTTTGGCATTACACTTTCATAGATGAACTTGATTTGAATTATGACAATTACTGAGACATTTTTTTATGGCGGCTAAAATTTTCGATTATTACTAAACAAAATTTGTCAAGTGTATTGTATTTTTGAACAGGCAATCAGATGGGGTTTAAAACAAGGATTTACTCAACCGCTCTTACCATTTAAGATGTAAGGAGTTGCTGTGACTCTCCAAATGGGTTAATTTAATTTGATTGAAAATACGCAAAAAAGTTACCCCTGAAAAACAAAATTTACGTGTTTTTGCATTTTTTAGATTTTCCATAAGGGCTGACATATTAAGGGTGATATTTTTTTAAATTGACACACTATTTTGGGGCGCCATAAATATCATCCAATTTAATGCATGCAAAAGACTAAGTAATATGTTCCTTATCATTAAAAAAAATCATCAAATACTTTTGTTTACTTATGAGCGGCCAAGTTCTGCAGAGCAAAGACACATTTTATCTTAAAGGCGTCACATTTAAGTATAATAACTCTGACTGGCATAAACACATTGTATCTATAGCCATGGCATCTTGTAAGAAGCTCGGATTTTATTTTCGAGCTAAAAAGTATTTTTTCTTCTTCTAATTTATACACTTTGTATGTGCCCTAAATCCGACCTTTTGTGGAGTATTGTTCTCATATCTGCAGAAGGGTATCCCCACAATCTGCTTGATTCCATTTAAAAAAGGGATGTTCGCCTTATTAATGATTTACTAACAGAAAGGCTTGCTTCCCTTGCTCATCGTCCGGCTGTAGGGGATCTATCGCTCTATATGTATATGTACTTCCACGGCTTTTGCTCCAAGGAATTATCTGGTACAATTTCTCCACATGCAGCCCCAACAGACCCACTAGTAGTGCCACATGTTTGCATCTCTACACGGTTCAACTGGACAGGCCCCAAACTTTCCACTTTGTTCGTTCCTTTATCTCTAGAATTTCTAGAATGTGAAATCTGAAGCCGGCGGGGGTCTTTTCTTTCCCCCAAATCATCAGGTTTCAAGCACCCTTATTAACAAATTCCCTCTTACTCCTTTTACCTTACTTCAGATACCCACGACACGTTAGTATTTAGGCTTTCAGTCTTTGTGGATTGTCGAAAGAAACATTTTTTTCACATTTTTATTAAAGAGAAGGCACTGGCTAAACGCTGCTTGTAAAAAAATACAAAAAAATTGTTTTGTATATAGAGTTTGCAAAAATTTCAAAAACATGCCATTTGGAAAATTTATTGATAGTCTAGTCTAGTCAAGAAGCTAATTTTCTGCGAAAATAGTTCCAAGTCTTCTAAAAATATGGCTTATGGCTTAAACGTTCCGGAATGACATTTAAAATTTGTTAAATTTTTTTAACAATAAAGCATATTTTGATTAATTAGATTGATTGATAAAAAAGACGTATTTTATATTTTATGTGCAAAAAAATTACGATAGTTATTAACAAAAAACTGAAAAAATAGCTGTCCAGCAGTTTGCAAAAATCTAAAAAGTATAGGTATAAGTGACAACCTAATACACTAGCGGAAAAAATTAAAAGGATCCAAAAAAAACTCCACATTTTTTGACGGTTTGCGCACCCAAGTTGATATGAACTTTTCTTATTCCATTGAGGGGATTCTGCCATAATTATGGCTGAAAGTTCCACATTTTAGGAAAAACAAATATTTTTATATATTGTTTTATTATAATTAATAATTTAATTACTTAATTTTATTATATTTTTATTTATAGTATTATAATGCCTCAAATAATAATAAATAAAATAAGAAAAAGGGAATTTTATTTAATTGATTTTACATCCAATAAAAATAGGTATTTTTAATGTAAGTTAATTTTAAAATATGCACCAATTTTTTAAAATGTGTTTTATGGTCGTGTCTAAAGTTCCGTCATCTTTACCGTGTCGTGACTTTAACACCCCCGGCAATTCCTACGGTTCCGTATCACGTGCGTCTCCGAAAAGCCGCCAAGTGATGACTACCCTTTAAGCGTGCTGCCGATGGCCCAACAAACCGATTATTGGACCGGTGTTGCCAAATCAACTCGGTAATATTTTTCGTTACCTGTTTTAAAATTAGGTGAAAAACATGGAAGTTTAGTGTTCAACCAATAAAAAAAAACACAATTTTTTAAATTCAACTTGCCAAAAGTATAGGTACTCTTGTTTTTTTTGGTCTTTGCATAAAAACATAGGTAGGGTTTTGTGAACAACTTTATTGACGCATGATAATTCTTATTGCAAATTTGACGCTTTACCAAAAGATCTTCTATGATGATTTTTTGCCAACCTAATTGGTTCAAACGTTATTCGATATTAAGATCATCAGTATTCGATGTTTTTAACACGCTTTTATTAGCTTGGGTTGTATGTATGTACATATGTATGTAACGGAATCTTTAAACTTAATTTTCACCAACTTCCAGCGATTCGATTTCTTTGAAACTTTGCACACGTATCAAGGACCCATGACAATGCAATAATCTGCAAACAGTATCCCGATATCCTGATTAGGATCGCCAGGATAAATAAATTCCTTTATAGATCTTCTGTAGGAGAATAACAGAGAAAATAGTAAAATGCACCTCACGCTTTTTACTTTGAAGTGAATTATTCTGTTATTATCTTAAATTTTATTATAATTATATTTTGAGGTATATAATTATGATTCATTCTTTGAGCTTTTATTACTGTAATACAAACTCTTTGTAATGAAAAATTATTTTCTAATTTTTAGTTCGATTGCATATAAAAGCGTGTTTTTAGTTTTTTAACTATTATTTATTTTTGTTATTTGATGACTTTGACATGAATAACTTTTGAACCAAGTAAGTTGGCAAAAATCATATAGGACCTTTTTTGTAGAGCGGTAAATTTTCAACTAGAATTATCATGTGTCGATATCCGATCGTAATTAAAAAAATCCAAAGTAATAACAGAACTTTTGTCACGTTAATTCCTCTTAACAATTTGGATATCGGGGGGACGGGTTAATTTTAATATTAAGGAATGAAATTTGGCACCTTTGGAACCTATTTAAAACTATTGTAAAAAAATCCAACATACTTTAAATAAAGACCACCCTAATAACCACGTAAATATTTCTGTAATACTTTTTCAAATATTTAATTAATTCCTTTAAGAAAATCATATTGTAAAATTATTTATGTCCTGTATAATTATGTATCTTTATTATTGTCAAAACAGAAAAGCGCAACTAGGTGGACGTTGTTCGGGGGCTAAAGCAGTGGCGACGCCAGGGGGCAGGGGTGGCGTGGACATCCCATGATAATGGCTGGCCACACCTGAAGAATTGGTCCCTCCCCTGTAAGGTGGAATATAAGAAGTAAAGAGATAGGTACTAGAAATTGGAAGTGCGGAAACACAAAACAACAGTAGAGTCGAATATTTGGAATTGTAGAAATAAGGACCTTATTTTTGCGGGACCGGGAATATCATTACAGTGGACTAACTAATTTAAGCTTTTTATTAGTACGGACACCTTTTCTTTATTTTTTTCTTGTCTTCAAAAATTTTATGGGTTATAAAAAAATTGGTCACCATTAAAATGTTTGGCCACCCCTAAATCAAAAAGCTGGCGTCGCCACTTTGCTAAAGCGTTAGTTTTTTATTTGAATTTCCTTCAAGGGACAAAGACCTTTGCAAAATCTATATTACCAGAGATATAAGAACTTTTTCACTCTCGTCGGGTAACAATATAAATATTTCTTTATAATTCAGACTTGTTTCTGTTACTTTAATACTTGTTTTAACGTTGGCAACAGCGCAAACCTAACTCGGAATCAGCAAGAGCGAGCGAGGCATCTCCGGCGCGACGCTCTTAAGAGGATCGATAAACATAGAGCACTCTGGCTGTCTGATACAGATTAACCATTGCAGCTTCCTTGTGCTGCTGCTGCGGCTAGAGTTTCGGCTTTTTCGGTTTTCCCGTACAGAGCACGGTCAGACACAACGTCTCGGCAGGGAGCATTTTTATAAGGGACGAGAACAAAAATATATCTCATAAAGGGTACCCCCAAAAAAGTAAGATTGCTTTTTAAAATTACTCTTAAAAAAGTTGAAGATGACAAAGATCAAAAAAAAATGTCCTCAGTCCATTGCTCCCTTTACGTTTTTTTATCCGCGCGGCCGAAAATTTGGGTCAACTAATTATACACAATAACACACAATTAGACTAAAAGACCGACAATCGGTCAAGAAACCAAATAAGTTATTTAAGATTGAAATTGAACAATTTTGTTTGTCCGGTTATTTTTTGTCCAGGAGTGTATTCGGCGACTTTTGACCCACCCATTCTCACATCCTGCGGATAGTAGATTCTCCTGCGTGTAACCCAGGGGTTCCCAAACCTATTTGGACTGTGACCCCCATGAAAGCTTCCAATTGTCTTAAAACGCCCTTGATTCATGATCATCAATATTTTGTAATAACTTTCATATAAAATATAGAATCTATTGAGTAGTCCGTTACTTTGTGACAATACATTTTTACGTAGAATGTAATAAAAACACAAATTTTACTTTGTTATTTTGTCACATATTTTATATTGCTTTTGCGTTACTGCAGTTTCGACATACTATGTCATTTTCAAACGACTTTTTAAAAGTAAATGAATTACAAAAAGTGCATAAATTTATACCGTAAATTTAACATCTGGTTTATCCTTTACAATTGTTAGGTCCTATCTCTATTGTTACAAGTATACTGCTATAATTAACTTTTACAGTTAGTCGAAAATATTAAATAATTGGGAATTTTTATGTCTGTTTGCAGATTAAGAAGATTTACATTACTATTTTTATTGTGTTTATAAATTTCTATGTTCTCTAATATATCTAATTTTTACTTTTTTGTTCTAAGTGTAAAATTTTTATACTATCTATATTAGGAAAGAATGACCAGAGTCTAGAAAATGGTTTGAAAAATTTGAATTTCTTTTGCCTAATCTAAATGATGCGTAGTGTTCTTTAAATCTTTTTCGAAGCTTCGGCCTGTTTGTCCATATGTAGCTTAACTATTGCACTCTGAACATTCTAGCTTATAAACTCCAGATTTTTATGTTTATTAATCTTGTCTTTTACGTTGAAAAGGTGGTTGGATAATTTTTGCGATGGTTTAAATGCTATTTTCATATTATTTTTGCTTAAAATATTTGCTATTTTGTCAGATATAGGTCCAAAATATGTAAGGGTTGTGTATTTTTTGTCGAGTTGGATGCTTTTATTTTTGGGTATATTTTACTTATGGTATTTAATTTCTGCTCTTTGTTAATTAGGTTATTAATGTGTTTAATTTTGTAGCCGTTATTTATGGCAATCGATCTCGATGGTATTTAGTTCTTTGTTTAATTTGTCTTGTTCTAGTGGGATGGCAAGGCTCGGTGAACCATAGATCTATATGCCGAAAATTTGTGGCTATTTGGGTGATTAGAGTTACTAGGAATGGTTGTATCTGAAAATGTGGGTTTTCTATAAATATCAAATTTCAACTTATTATCAAATTTTGTTATGCTTATATCTAAGAAATTAATACAGTTATTTTCTTCTTTTTCTACTGTACATTTTATTTTTGGATGAATGGAATTTAGGTGGTTTTAATGTAAGTTGTAACTCTTCATCAGTTCCGGTAAAGCAAACAAGGATATCATCCACGTATCTATACCAAAAATGTATGTGTTTAGCAAAAAGGTGTATTTAAAGAAATTTTCAAGTTTTGACATAAATATTTCAGCAAGTAACGGGCTAAGGGGTAGATCCCATTTGCTAGACCATCATTTGTTCATAAAATTTGCTATTAAACTGAAAATAACCCGTTAATGCAGAGTTTAAGTAATTCTAAAATTTCTTGATGTTTTCATCTATGTTAATATTTTTTCCAAAGCATTTCATCTATAATATCTATAATCTTGGTTTCGGATATTCGAAACATATTTGTGACATCAAATGATATTAACGTGGAGTTATTTAGAAGCGTTTTTATTTTTAGCTGATTGGTTAATTCTATGGAATTTTTACTGAGAATTTTGGCGTAAATTGTAAGACTTCCCTGATAATGTTATTAAGTTTTTTGCTACTTATGTAAGGAGTGTTTACATAGGAGACAACCGGTCTTATTGGTTCCCCATTTTTATGTATTTTTATTAGGCCATATAACATTGGGGGGGATGGTTTTATTTATTGAAATACTTTTCTTTTCATTCAAAATGCTCTGAATATCTTTAATTGTGTCTTTTAATAGTTTTTGAGTTTTTCGGTGGGGTCGTTTGGTAGTTGAGTAGGTTGTTCTTTTCTAGGAGATCGTTTATTACTTATGTATTGTGTCATTTTTAAAGTACTATGCATGCCTTTATCTGCTTTTGTGATTGAAAGATTATCCGTTTGGATTTTTTTTCTTAATGACTTTATAATCACTTGCTGCTGTGGAACTGATGGCGAGTTGTTGGGATCTTTAATAAGGTCTCTAATTTATTTCTTTGGCGGAGTTTGAATTCAGAGTTTTGTAAGGATATGTTTACTTCAGCTACTATAGTTTCTAAATTATTTTTATTTGTTTATTAAAAGGATTATATTTTGAACCGTTTTTTAGTAAATCTATTTTTGTTCTGAAAATTGAGTTTCTGACAAGTTTAGTCACTCTATCATTAAATTTTTGGCTTCTATTTGAGGGTTGTTTTTTATAATTATTTTTGACTTTTATAAGTTCATTAAGTTTTTGACTTGATGTAAATATTTATCATGGATAATTTTACTTATGTTAGATCTAACATTGTCATCTAAGATATCAAGTTCTATGGGGTGGAGTTTATAACCTAACTCTGAGTGCAATACCTTGATGTGTAGAAGTAGATTGTCCCTTGTCCTGAACCATCTTCTGGATTCTTCTTTGAGCCAGGTTATTTTTGAAGTATGAATTGCTTTCTGGGCAGACACTGTCACCGAACGACATTTTATTTGTATATATTTTGGAAACACTTGATTTTTTAAGCACTGTTGATTAAACCATGCATTTTGCACTGCAATGCGTTGTTTTAGTCTGAGCTTGAAGTAGCTTGCAGTGCAAAAATGCATGGTTTAATCAACAGTGCTTAAAAATCAAGTGTTTCCAAAATATATACAAATAAAATGTCGTTCGGTGACATGTCTGCCCAGAAAGCAATTCATGCTTCAAAGATAACCTGGCTCAAAGAAGAATCCAGAAGATGGTTCAGGACAAGGGACAATCTACTTCTACACATCGAGATGTTGCACTCAGAATTAGGTTATAAACTCCACCCCATAGAACTTGATATCTTAGATGACAATGTTAGATCTAACATAAGTAAAATTATCCATGATAAATATTTACATCAAGTCAAAAACTTAATGAACCTATAAAGTCAAAAATAATTATAAAAAGCAACCTCAAATAGAAGCCAAAAAACTTAATGATAGAGTGATAAACTTGTCAGAAACCAATTTTCAGAACAGAAATAGATTTACTAAAAAACGGTCCAAAATATAATCCTTTTAATAAACAAATAAAAATAATTTAGAAACTATAGTAGCTGAAGTAGAAATATCCTTACAAAACTCTGAATTCAACTCCGCCAAAGAAAAAAATAAAAACCTATTAAAAATCCTAACAACTCGCCATCAGTTCCACGGCAGCAAGTGATTATAAAGTCATTAAAAGAAAATCCAAACGGATAATCTTTCAATCAGCAAAAGCAGATAAAGGCAATTCTATAGTAATTTTAAAAAATGAACAATACATAAGTAAATAGGCGACTTCCTAGAAAAGAACAACCTACTCAACTGCCAAACGACCCCACCGAAAAGACTCAAAGGCATTAAAGACACAATTAAAGATATTCAGAGCATTTTAAATGAAAAAGAAAAGTATTTCAATTAATAAATAAAATCCATCCCCCCCAATGTTATATGGCCTAATAAAAATACATAAAAATGGGGAACCAATAAGACCGGTTGTCTCCTATGTAAACACTCCTTACATAAAGTAGCAAAAAAACTTAATAACATTATCAGGGAAGTCTTACAATTTACGCCAAAATTCTCAGTAAAAATTCCATATCGAATTAACCAATCACCTTAAAAATAAAATACTTTCAAATAACTCCACGTTAATATCATTTGATGTCACAAATATGCTTCCGAATATCCCAAACCAAGATTGTATAGATATTATAGATGAAATGCTTTTGGAAAAAATATTAACATGAGTGAAAACATCAAGAAATTTTAGAATTACTTAAACTCTGCATTAACGGTAGTTATTTTCAGTTTAATAACAAATTTTATAAACAAGATGATGGTCTGGCAAATGGATCACCCCCAGCCTGTTACTTGCTGAAACATTTATGTCAAAACTTGAAAAAATTCTTAAATACACCTTTGCTAAACACATACATTTTAGTATAGATACGTGGATGATATCCATCGCTTGTTTGTACCGGAACTGATGAAGAGTTACAACTTACATTAAACCACCAAATTCCATTCATCCAAAAATAAAATGTACAGTAGAAAAGAAGAAGAATAACTGTATTAATTTCTTAGATATAAGCATAACAAGAGTTGATAATAAGTTGAAATTTGATATTTATAGAAAAACCCACATTTTCAGATACAACCATTCACTAGCTAACTCTAATCACCCAAATAGCCTGCAAATTTTCGGCATATAGATCTATGGTTCACCGAGCTTTGCCATCCCACTAGAACAAGACAAATTAAACAAAGAACTAAATACCATCAGATCGATTGCCATAAATAACGGCTACAAAATTAAACACATTAATAACCTGATTAACAAGAGCAGAAATTAAATACCATAAGTAAAATATACCCAAAAATAAAAGCATCCAACTCGGACAAAAATACACAACCACTTACATATTTTGGACCTATTATCTGACAAAATAGCAAATATTGTAAGTAAAAATATTATGAAAATAGCATTTAAACCATCGCAAAAATTATCCAGCCACTGCTTCAACGTAAAGAGACAAGATTAATAAACATAAAAATCTGGAGTTTATAAGCTAGAATGTTCAGAGTGCAATAGTTGCTACATGGGACAAACAGGCCGAAGCTTCGAACAAGATTTAAAGAGCACTACGCATCATTTAGATTAGGCAAAGAAATTCAGATTTCTCAAACCATTTTCTAGACTCTGGTCATCTTCCTAATATAGATAGTATAAAATTTTACACTTAGTAAAAAAATAAAATGAGATATGATTAGAGAACATAGAAAATTTATAAAACACAATAAAAATATTAATGTAAATCTTCTTGAATCTGCAAACAGCATAAAAATTCACCAATTATTTATCGACTAACTGTAAAAGTTTATTATAGCAGTATACTTGTAACAATAGAGATAGGACCTAACAATTGTAAAGGATAAACCAGATGTTAAATTTACGGTATAAGGTATAAATTTATGCACTTTTTTGTAATTCATTTACTTTTAAAGTCGTTTGAAAATGACATAGTATGTCGAAACTGCAGTAACTGCAAAAAGCAATATAAAATATGTGACAAAATAACAAAGTAAAATTTGTGTTTTTATTACATTCTACGTATAAAATATAGGTATTTTTAAACAATTTTGGCGACGCACCCTTTGCACCAGAAGACATTTTTGGCATACAAAAAAAAATTACCAGTGTCATCCATGAGGGGTTTAAGGTAAACATTTTTTGAGAAAAAATTGTTCGCCATTGCATTTTTAAAAATAAAAATATTTTTTTAATCCTCGTTTAGCTTAAGAACAAATTTGATCTCTTTTTTTATTCGTTTGATGTACTGTTTTTGCGTAAATAAATAGAAACCATTTTTTGGCATTTGACACTGACAGGCTGTGTTAACGCGCCGCTTCCATATATGGCGGTATGAATATTCGTGGTAAACTCGTCAAAAGAAAATCCCCTAAAAAGTTTTAAACTTGTTATTATCATGAAGTTATTTTATTACTGTCTCAGAGACTATAACTGTTATTGTAGCATATTACAGCTACTGTCCAAAAATCAAGCCATTCGGGGTAGTTTTAAAGAATTGGGAGCGGAAAACCCTCAGTGTCTGAACTATTTTATTATCTATTTTAAAATTTACAACTTTTTTTTTATGATCGTTAAACCAAAGATAAATGTAGTCTGCATCAAGGAAATCGGCACGAATGGCACACGGCCTGCATACGGATTTATCCATGTGCGGTGTGCCCGGATTTATTGAATGGATTTCCAGCTGCTCAGATTCAGGATAACGAGCTCCCTAACCCTATGTCGGTTGCCCTAAAATGGCTTTATAGGCACAACAGGCAAGTGAACTTGACCTAGAATATTTCTTTCTGTTTGCCGCATTGAGTTTGGTGGTTGTTCCCGAAAATATGTTTTGTCTCTTTTCAATATACGAGGGTCCTTTATAATTATGATTAGGGTTATACTTTGTAGCTTTGCAGTAAATACCTACTTGTATTTTTTAATTGATTTTTATTTTTAATATTAATAAATATAACTATAAAATTTTGGAACATTTTAACACGAATACAGTGCAATTCCCCCCTTTTATTTTTGGAACGAAAAATTGGTGCATTAATACTATATTTTAGGGTGAAATTAACAGATAAAAAATTCAAGATGGCTGGTGCACGCTATCTTGAGAAAAAATTGAATGGAAAGGCTCAAGGGTAGGTCAAAAAGTATAGTTTTTCATGAATCACCCTGTATATTATATCACCATAAAAAGCTCTTTAATAAAGCTTTAAAAAAATACCACATTTAGTACATTTCGTATATTACTTTCAAAAAATGGCCATCCCATCAGGTATTTAGGTAATTTATAAAGTGCCGCCATTTTGTTATAGGTAAAGGTATTAAATGTAAAGAAAAAATGTACCACAAGACCCCAGCAGCCATCCTGAAATTTTGATCAATTACACTTTAAAATATAGGGAAAGACATAAAAAACTGCACTGTTTATAGGTAAATACTTTGTTCGTGGTTTTTAACTCAAGTTTTATGTCAAAAACTTCTACAAAAAAAGCCGAATTTAAGAAAATGCTAATATTTAGTAAAAATTGAAGTGTAAAACACATTTTGATACATTTTTTAAGAAAGCCTAAAAAAGCTTAATAAATGTTAAAAAATATACAGCGTGTTCCATAAGAAAACAATAACAAATAAATAAATATCAAAATAACAAATCTGCAAATTACCCTGTATAGTTTCAAGATGGATCGCAATAGCAAGAATGTTTTCGCAACAGTCTACATATGTTGCATGAATCTCAAATTGTAATTTTCTTGAAATATTGCATTTTTTCAAAGCATTTTTAAAACAAATTCATTTAAAGTTCAGTGATTTGTTATTTTGAAAAACGCTCGAACACGTCGATCCTTATTTTTGGATGCGGGTTTTTCATGATGAGTTCATGTATATAGGGTGGCCCAAAAATGGCGACGATTATCATTTTTATCTTTTTAAATGTAAACACCTATTTCTTTTATAATACATTTTGTAATTCTGCACCGAATTCTAACTATGTTTTATGTACTACATCCTATACCTGACCTAAAGTCAACAGTTATTCAGAAATTACAATTGATTTCTTTTAAAAATTATGTAAAGACACGTAAATTAGATCAAATTCATATAAAATTCGGGGTTTATTTTTCGTGAAAACGCTTGAACAGTTCAAATTTTATTTTTAATTGCGGTTCTTTTAAGGATAAACTTATGTATACAAATGTTTACCCTCAACTAGTAAACAAAAAAAAATGGCAACGGCCTTTAACTGATAAAGAACTACTGGAATATCTTATGGAGGACGATGACTCAGAAATATTGGGATTGTCTGATTATGATGACGAAAACAGTGTGGCGAATATAAACGACGTTTGCTTAGAATTAACAACAATGCAGATATCGACGACATAGAGGAAACTTTTTTGACGAAGTAATCGAAGAACAGAAAGATGTATTTAGAAAATTCTGAACATATAAATCCTACAGACAATCTAAAAAAATGGACTGTACGTACACATGCTTTAGATATGGCACTGGTAAATTCGTGGTTGAAATATAAAAAACAGGCTCAGCTGCTAGGTGTGAAACTTTAGAATGAGTATTGGACAATATCTCATATTACACAAAGATCCACCAAAAGAGGCAGACCGTCAAGAGGAGAAAATAGTGGTGAAAACGAATGTAAGACATCCAAAACAGAGGCCAGGCCTCATAATGAATTACGCTATTACAACTATGGACATTTTCCAATTATAGACGAAAAAAGACTAGTACGCGTTGTGAGTTGGAGAACTGTAAGATTTTTTTTGTTTAACTTTGTGTTGTTATTCATATTCAAATACATTTTTATTAGCATCAATTACTATTTTATTTTGCCTTTAGTCACAATGTCTATCATGACGGACATGTCATAAGTCATATTACACGTTACATATCAAAATAAAAATTTGTAAAAATGATCTTGGCAAATAACTCTTCCCATATACCAAATATGAAAATTTTCCAAGAGCTGGCATAAAGTAGTGACTGAAAGGGTTAAATATGTATCTCTTATAGTTTAAAAAATATGGCGATTCAAATCTGAAAATTATATTTCCATTATATCTTTAGATCTAAGCTAAGCACTAAGTTTAGTGTCGAAGATAAAATAGACACTTATATACCTACTATTTATTAGATTTGGATGGCCATATTTCCAAAACTATAAGAGAAAGACATATTCAATGTGGTATTTTTTAAAGTTTTTAAAATATTTGTTTAATGGTGACGTAATATACAGAGTGTTTTATTTTTAAAATTCCGGCTTACTATTTAATTACCGAGGATGGCCATATTTCCGAAACTATTAAAAATTGGTTATTTTACCGGTGGACTTTTTTAAGGCTCTTTGATAGATCTTTGGATAAAAATATAATATACAAGGTCATTCATTTAAAAAAGTAAATGTTTTGTAATAAGTCGAAAACCCGATGTTCAATTGTTCAATTTTTTGGTTCGCGGCACGTTAATCAGCAGAAAAAGTACTACAACTTTACTAACTTAACCGACTTCGTATCTACAATAATAAGAAAGATAGCAATACTGCCGACTTAAGAATGATTACCCTGTATAATACTCTATGTCTGTCCACAGTTATCAAGAAATTGACTAATGAACATAACTGAAGAGCAAAAAATGAAGTCGATGGTCGTCGCTTATTTTTGGGCCACCCCGTATACATATATTCACCATGACAAAAACCACAGCCAAAATCCGTATCCGGTGAGCGTTTTTCAAAAAATTAACTCCTAAATTTTAAATTAATTTATTTTATTCGTATCTACAATAATAAGAAAGATAGCAATACTGCCGACTTAAGAATGATCACCCTGTATAATACTCTATGTCTGTCCACAGTTATCAAGAAATTGACTAATGAACATAAGTGAAGAGCAAAAAAATGAAGTCGATGGTCGTCGCTTATTTTTGGGCCACCCCGTATACATATATTCACCATGAAAAAACCACAGCAAAAATCCGTATCCGGTGAGCGTTTTTCAAATTTTAAATTAATTTATTTTAGCTTTTGTGTCTTCATAAATTTCAAAAGGAAGCGGTGGTAATTTCTCTCTGTTGACTTTATGTATAAAACATAGTACATACAAAATAGTTAGTATTCCATGAAGAATTTTAAAAATGTTATAAAAAAAAGAAGTTGAGGGTTGTCACTTATTTTTTAGCACCCTGTATACATGTATTTACTATACAAACACCGTAGTCAAAAAATAAAATTGACGTGTATGCGTATTTTTCCAAAAACAAACCTCTAAATTTTTAAATGTTTTTGTTCCAACCACTCGACCTAATTGTAAAAACTTTTTTATATTTTTGGAAGTTTGAGATCTAAAAATATTGCCCACTAGTTCCGGGCCAGTATACCGGGTGTGCATCGCTAGACTGGCTATAGCCAATGGAAATCCCATATAAATTTTTACACCTTTAAATATTGATTTTACAACAAAATTGTATAATACTATTTTAAAGACGTTTTTGCGATGATAAAATAAGCTTAGACTCTAAATTTTGTTATTTTTTAATAAGTCAATTAAATGTTATTGAAAAAACTATTTGTAAAATCGTGGCATACCTGATACATACCGTAATGAATCCACCAGTAATAAATAAAATGTCTTTCAATTTTTTAATTGACCTTTTACATATTTATGTATTGTTATTTTTTATTACTGGTGGATTCAGGTAAGCAATGATCTTACAAAAACTTTTTCTTAAATAACTTTAAACTGGCTTATTAGAAAATAACGAAATAAACTGTGCGTGCTTATCTTATCAACGTCTTTAAAATAGTCTAATAGAAGAATTTTGTTGGAAAATCAATAGGAAAGCCAATATTTAAAGGGATCAAAATTACATGGGATTTCCTATGGCCAGTCTGACGATGTAACACCCGGTATATTGTTAGTCTTAAGGACTAAACAGGATTCAAAAAATAAAGTTTTATTTTTAGAACTGATATTTAAGAACGTCGTGTTGGCAAACAGGACCACTAAAAGAATAGGCCCTTAGCCATGTACATACACGTACACCTTGGGTAGCAAATTTTCGGCGTAGTTAGATTGGATTTTATTCTTTTCTTCAAATTTTCCGCGAAATTATTTAAAACGCCGCATAGTCCGATGACGCAGTTGACAGCACAAAAAAATACAAGTTACGACATCCCTTTCTATCGCTTGTTCCTTTGTTGGCATATTTATTTAACGTGGCGCTTTTAACATAGGCACTGGCAACATTGTGAAAATGTTTGAACTGAAAATTTTAAGCAACTTTAAAAATTATTTACAAAAAACTATAGACAATTTTGTTAAAATTTTAATTTTCCAGGGTTGTTGACGTATTTAACTATTGATTAAAATAGTTTTTACCATTATAAAATGTTTCAAAGAGCCTATTCTGACAGGTCATACCAACATTTTCCGCTTACAGCTAACATCATTATCTAAACAAACAATAACAACGCTGACGCTATGATACTTCACTGAGTACATTTCCAGGGGCGGGAAATTTATGAATGAGCTATTTTCCTGATTACGAAAGCTTATGGAAATGCACAGCGGGGTTTTAATAACCCGATTGTAAAACTAGGAATAAAAGTGGAAAATTTACATACAAATTGAATATGAGATAAGTACATAGTTGATATAATAATCTGATTTTTTTAAAATATTATCTTTGACATATTCTGCAAATTTTATAGTAGCAGAGTTTTTTTTTTAGTTTCTAATCTATACTAATATATAAAGAGGTAAAGTTTGTAAGGTTGTTTGTGGGTTTGTTTGTTGCCGCTAATCTTCGAAAGTACTGAACCTATCATAATAATTATTTCACAATCAGAAAGCTACACTATTCAGGAGTGTTATAGGATATATTTTACTATGATTAAACAAAAAGTTCAGATATTAACGCCCAACGAAGTGGGCACGGGTCGGCTATCTTGGATAAACTATAACAAAAATTAGATATTGACGTTACTGTTCTCAAAGCGTGAAATGTCTGCAATGTTTTAATGCGGTTTTTTTAATAGATAGCGTGATTCCAGTGGAAGGTATATATTTATAATTATTTAAAAAAAACATATACAGAGTGTTTAAAAAAATAGTTTAAATTTAAAATTCGATATTACTCAACGAATTTTCATGTGGTTTTTTAATAGATAGACTGATTCAAGAGGAAGGTTTAAATATATAATAATATTTAAAAAAAATCTTTACAGAGTGTTTAAAAAACATCACATTTAAAATTCGATATTGACGTTACTATTCTCAACGGATTTTGATGCGGTTTTTTTTTTAACAGAAAGAGTGATTCAAGAAAAAATGTATATGTATAATAATATAAAAAAAACATATACAGAGTGTTTAAAAAATAGTTTACATTTAAAATTTGATATTGACGTTACTACTCTTAACGGATTTTGATGTGGTTTTGTTTTTAATAGTTAGAGTGATTTAAGAGAAGGGTTATATGTTTACATGTATAATAATGCCAAAAATATATAATACTTTGCCTACTTGGCGGCATTCCTTTTATAATAAATTTAATCTGGTCCCAGCTTTACTTTGTTTTATAAACAAAAAGTCAACCATAAGAGAGATATCTCGGTACAAAAATGGCGAAAAAATAAGGTTTTTTGACATCTCAAAAACAAAAAGCGCTAAAATAATGAAATTCTACAAAAATATTGCTATTATAAAAATACGCTTGTTAAATATTTTGCACTTTTTTAGATATAATGGAGGTAGTGGAAAAAGACTACCCCTATTTTTCTTGCTAACTAAATTTAAAGACAAGCTTACTTTTTTTGTTAAACTTACAAATTTTAATTAAAAAAATAAAATGTAAATCATAAGGTGCCAGGACAAAGAAATTTAATTAAAAAAAAAAAAACAATTTTCTGCTGTCACCTATGCCATGAATGTAATATGACTTTATTTGACATTACTAGGTAGTTCAAATACAATGCTCATTTTGTCACAACAACATAAACAGATTTTTTTTGTTAAATTTTTTCGCGGTATTTCCCTAATGATTGAATTTGTTTAGAAACACCCTGTATATAAGGTTTGTAAAGCTTAAATGGTGTCCAGCCCCCCTTGGATAAATTTATAGATGAGTATTGCTCTTTAAAATTTTTTAGAATACAAAAAATCTATATACTTGCCATCATTCCGAGTTTTTCTCGCCCCCCCGCCCTCCAAGGGCTCCACAGGCTCGATGGCTAGTTATACTTATGCTCTTGGATACGATTTTTATACAAGAAAATCAGCAATTAGATAAAATTTTGCAAAACTGGGTATAACCTAATCTTTAGGGTTATTACAAATGAGTGCTTTGTGTTCCTACATAATTTAATCGCGATTAACTGCACCTAATAAAAAACAAATAACAGTTATGATTGTGAAAATATATGTTTATTAAGCAGATTTATTGGGGCATCGACCGCCCAAATACACAAACAAAACATTTTAATACAATCTACTTTTAAGTAGGTATATTCAATCAGTCTTTGGGTACGTTCCTAAATGTCTTATATTTGGTTTTTAAAGTCTATGATGTTTTTTTATTTTATGAGCCACTGATCTGAAACAAAAGTTACATTTCAAGGGCGAAAAAACCGGTTTGTGCGCAAGCCAGTTGAGGGTAAACGCACCCTGCGCCAAACAAACTATCCGCATTATCGGAAAAAAATTGTTGACGGCGTCCTGGTTTTATGTTCGAAGTACGGTAGCTAATGAGCGTCACGGCAGACCGCGGACGAAGGGTACGGCAAGGTTAGTTTATATTTATAAGGTTGCGACATATCTTCAACTTTTGGGCGGTTCGAGGTCGGGGACGCAAGGAAGGGCACTCCACGAAGAAAAGTTGGCAAGACTGGGTAAAATCAAAGCTGATGATCAATCAAGTAGCGTCTAGAATTTGCGCATTTCATTTTGCATTGTTTTGGAAGTGATATTTGTTAAAAGATGTAATTCCAAATGTTTTTTATTTAAAGTAAAAGAATTTTCAACTTATTAATAATTAAAAACTGTTTTGTAGACGGTTGTTCTAATAATACAATAAACTGTATATCTCCGGCACTGAACAACATGGTCGAAAATGGGAGATGTGACGTCATAACACGTCAAAGCAATATGGCCGAATGTCGTGACCTTATATAGACCGACTTCGGGGTACGGGGTGCCGGTGTTTGTATTTTGCCACGGCTTTTAAGTGCGCATCTTCGTCCACCCATCCATTTGTTTACTGCGCGAGGTCGTAAAAATCCGAAAAATGCTTCTTGCCACTACGGATCTAAATGTAGGTTATCTATGTTATGAGCAAATCTTCGCAGCTTCTTTCTAAATGCGATGTTGTTTGTCTAAAGTCTAGATTTTTCTTAATAATTAAGGTATTAAAATAAAAAGAATAACGGTATAATTCACTTACAGATGTAATTTCTCCTTTCAGCAGACATCTAAAAATGTTTTTTTTTTTTCAAAAACTTTTAATCACCCTATAGGATGTATTTTTAACCGTAAATAAAAGTGGTTGAGTCAGAGTTATAGCTTCAGCTTTCCTTTATATGTTTTTTTAATTGTCTTTATAACTTATATATTAAAATGGATATGACAATTTAAATCAAAGCACTTTTTATCTAATATTGAGAAATGTGTTGAAGTTGGTGGAGGTCACTTAAAAGGCGCGATTTTTAAAAGTTAGAAATAAATTAGCCAAATATTTATAAGTTATCATAAATCCCAAAGAGTTACCTGTAATTTAGCATAATAAAAAGTTTATTTGGTGAACTAAAAAAATTAATTCAAATATTCAAATGGGTAGCCTATTATGGCAAACCCTGTAGTTAATAAAAATGGTCTGCTTAAAAATTAGATTATTAAAATAGTATGCTCATTTACCGGAATCAACAGTTTTCCATTCATTTTTCCATTGATTTTCCCAATCATGTTTCTGCAAGCAACACTTCACCTGTTACAAATTGTTCAGTTTTAAAGACTAATCCTCAAAATGTTTCAATTGTAAGACGTTACCAATTATAAATCTAGAAAAATCATTAATTAGCCAATTTTTTTCAAATGAATTTAATCACCGGGTGTTTGGCAGATTCCATTACAGTTTAATGCGATTTTAATGGCGCTTCTGCCTTATTACCGCAAATCCAATCATAACAAACCAAATCTAAATTCGCTAAAATCTTATAACAATAACAAAACATGGAATTTATATAAATTATGGTTTATAGCGCCAGTGGGTGATTTAAAACACATTAGTCTTTTAAATAAAAAAAAATTAAAAATTAAAAGTAACCTTGAATTTTTGCAGTGTTTAGCCAAATAATGCAAGAAGTATTACTTCCTGCTTTTTTTAAATTTAAACCCCTTTTAAAAATAGGTACAGGGTAGCGCCTTTTGTTAACCTTACAGGGAATAGCGAAAACCAAAAGAGGTAGAACAAATCTAATTGCGCAGACTCGATTTCAATTTTTGAAACAAATTTAATGGTGAAAATAAATCAGGGCTAACTTGATTTGTTTTGTAGATACGGAGTGTTTTTAAATTTTTACAATTATAATTTACTTTTTCCATTGAATTTGTTTCAAAAATTAAAATCGCGATTGTGCAATCAGATTTGTTGTTCTAATACGGTGAAATTAGTGATTTTATGTATGTGAGGACCTTTTTTTGGTTGTCGACTTTCTTTTATTTAAATACACACAAAATTTCTGGTCCATCCTTGACCACCCCTAAACCATAAAGCTGGCGTCTCCACTGGCCTTAGTATGTCCTATAGCTACCAAAGCATCACACAAGTTTTCTTTTATTTACTTTTATAAACAAGGTAGAGTAATAAAGCCCATGACCTACTCTGGTGGGCCTTATTATTATTTTTTTATCTTTGGACAATCCACGAAGGCTGAAAGTCTAAATACTAACGTACCGTGGGTGTCTTAAGCAGGTAAGAGGAAGTTTGTTAACACGGGACTTAAAAACTTGAAGATTTGGGAGGGAAGGAAAGACCTCCGCTGGCAGTAGGTTCCACAGTCTAGAGACTCTAGGGATAAAAGAACGAACGAAATGGGAAGTTCGGGGCCTGTCCAGTTGGACCGTATACGGATGCATACGTGCGGCACCACGAGTTTCTCTGTTGAGAGCTGCAAGAGGAGGGACTATACTGAATAATTCGTCGGAGCAGAAACCGTAAAAGTATCTATAGAAGAGCGATAGATCTCTCACAGCTCGACGATGGGCAAGAGAAGGAAGTCTTTGAGTAAGTAAAGGATCATTAATAAGACGAACAGCCCTTCTTTGAATGGCATCAAGAATGCTGAGGGTTGTAGGGGATGCCATTCCCCAGACATGAGAACAATATCCCAGAGAGGGTCGAATTTGGGACACATACAAAGTGTATAAATTGGAAGGGGAAAAATACTTTTTGGCTCGGAAAAGAAATCCAAGCTTTTTTGACGCCGCGGTGGCTATAGATACAATGTGTTTATGCCAGTTAAGGTTATTTTCAAATGTGACGCCCACAAGGTTAAACGTGTCCCCGCTCTGCAAAACCTGGCCACTCATAAGCAAAGGGTGAGTGTTTGATGATTTTTTTCGCGACAAGGAACATGATTGTGTTTTGGATGCATTAAATTGAACGAGATTTTTGGAGCCCCAATCCAATATCAAATTGAGATCCTGTGAAAGAGATATCTGCATCGCCCTGCGTTTGCCTTCCAAGTCGAGTTGAGAGATTGGCTTGGGAACCTGAAAAGTGGAGTGACGGGTACTATCGTCAGCATAACTATGAATGGGATTGGTTGTGGAAGAAAGAAGGTCGTTGATGTGAAGAAGAAACAAAGTTGGTGCTCGTACTGAACCCTGAGGCACTCCAGCATTAATTTCGTGAAAGCTTGAAGAGTGGCCATCAACAATGACTGATATACGTCGATTAGAAAGATAACTGGAGAGCCAAGAGCAGAGCTTAGTTGGAAGACCATAGGAGGGAAGTTTATTAAGAAGTGCGTCATGCCAGACTTGGTCGAAAGCTTTAGATATATCAAGAGCAACGATCTGGGACTCACCTAGAAACTCAAGAGACTTGTTCCAGTTGTGTGAAACGAAGGAAAGAAGATCTGCTGTAGATCTCTTGTGACGAAATCCGTATTGCCTGTCATGTAAAATTTTATGTTTTTCTAAATACCTAAGAATTTGCGAGTTAATGGATTTCTCCATTAACCGCTGGACACAATTTTATAAAACACCAATTTACACCAAAAAAACACAAGTTTTTAACAGCGATATATAAATCACAAAAATATTATTACCTTATCTTTATATATTAATAAATTCCGAATAATTTTGGGTTTCTTGGCAATAAATATAAATCCATATTATGATAACATACCGCACCCTGTCACAAATTCTTTGCTACTAAAAAGAAGGCACAGCGTAGCAGCCTTCGGTTACTTCCCGTAAAAGGTATTGGTCTTACGCATGTATGGGTAACTTTTAAACCTAAACCTATATATTTTGTCGCGAGATTTTAAATGTGGGCCTTATTACACCCCGGGCCTTATTGGTCGCAGGTACCTTATACAAAGTGTCTCAAAACCAGAATTTGCATTGTCAAGACTAGCAACTATCAAGTGTCCGGAAACATTTTTTTTATAGTTTTTATTTCAAGTTTCCTATTATCATGGCTACCATAATTGTTGTTTTACCTGGTCAAAAACATGCAAAGCCCACGTGACTATGTGATTCTTCTAAGAAACTAACAGCTTTCTACCACCCTCTGGGGCTCATTTAGATAAGACAAGAACATAAGAAGATTTGTAACAGACTTCTAAAGAATTCCACAAATAAGAAATATGTCAACATTTTCGATAATTTAAAATAAACCTAAATGTTTCTAGGAAGTAAATTTTTTCCAAGAAACGTCTATTTCATCTTTTTATCGATTACAGTATCGTTGAGACATGTAATGCAGATAGAACATCATAAAAGCCGGCAAAACCCAAGTGGAAGAATATTTTTCAGTTTCCTTTCGTTCTCGGTAGTGATGTTGGGAGGGAGCTTATAGCGGGCTCTCACGTGGATTCGTGTATGGAGGATGTAGAAGACGTACTGGTGCCCCGAGGAAGATAGGAAGCTCACTGCTAAATTGAAAAGGCATCTTTTTTCTGGGGCTAGGCGCTGTGAGTGAAGATTTCTATAACCTGATGTTTTTCCGTTTGGCGTACTGCACGAGGTATTCTTCAATTGCGGAGAATGGAGGCGGGCGCTGCGGGTGACGTCAGTACTGAAAGAAACCGGTTATGCGCGATACCAGTAGCAGCTCTTGGGAAGATGGCCGCAATTTATGCATTTCATAGCTTCGTTATTGACATGTGCTAAGAACTTCTGGGAGCTACAAAGCTCGACTATCCAGAAGTTCCAACGACAAAGTCCTGGAAAACTTATAAGCGACATCGCGTATATGAACGGAAGGGAGAGAGCTGGCGATTAACTAGCATGAAAGCCATAAACAAGCAAGCAAGCAAGCGAATATTTTTTGGTCCGTGAGCCAGCGACTGGTTTTCGTGACCAATTTCCTCTCAGTCCATAACTCGTAAAATGCTTCAAGAGGGTTTAACATGAATTGTTGTGAGCGTCAGCTGCGGCACGATGGTGGAATTATACAGGGTGCTCCAAATAAAATATTCATATTAAATTTGTGTTTATTTAAATGAAACACCCTGTATATTACTTTAGTTTTGGATTTTTTTGTAGAAATAAAAATAACGTAAATTTTATTAGCGATACCTATACCAAAAATGTAAGGTTTTAAAGATATTTAGAATTTTTGGAAAATTCTTGACAAAAAAAATTAATATATCTTACCTTACTTACGCTTGACTTTGTATATTATGTTGCTTAAATATTACCTGTACCATCACCTACATTTAAATTTTTACTAAAAATTATACAGGTTGACCAGAAATTAATATAATAGTAAATATTAGTAAGCTACTGGACACACTGTATAATTTATATTAAAAAATTTTAATGTGGCGGTAAACCTAATTTTCCAGCATTCCAATCCCATTCATAGTTATGCTGACGATAGTACCCTTCACTCCACTTTTCAGGTTCCCAAACCAATCTCTCAACCTGACTTGGAAAGCAAACGCAGGGCGATGCAGATATCTCTTTCACAGGATCTCAATCTGATATTGGATTGGGGCGCCAAAAATCTCGTTCAATTTAATGCATCCAAAACACAATCATGTTCCTTGTTGCGAAAAAAATCATCAAACACTCATCCTTTGCTTATGAGTGGCCAGGTTTTGCAGAGCGGGGACACATTTAACCTTGTCGGCGTCACATTTGAGAATAACCTTAATTGGCATAAACACATTATATCTATAGCTACCGCGGCTTCAAAAAAGCTTGGATTTCTTTTCCGAGCCAAAAGTATTTTTCTCCTTCCAATTTATACACTTTGTATGTTTCCCAAATTCGACCCTCTCTAGAATATTGTTCTCATGTCTGGGGAATGGCATCCCCTACAACCCTCAGCATTCTTGATGCCATTTAAAGAAGTGCTGTTCGTCTTATTAATGATCCTTTACTTACTCAAAGACTTCCTTCTCTTGCACATCGTCGAGCTGTGGGAGATCTATCGCTCTTCTATAGATACTTTTACGGCTTCTGCTCCGACGAATTATCCAGTATAGTCCCTCCTCTTGCAGCTCCCAACAGAGAAACTTGTGGTGCCGCGCGTATGCATCCCTATACAGTTCAATTGGACAGGCCCCGAACTTCCCATTTCCTTCGTTCTTATATCCCTAGAGTTTCTAGACTGTGGAACCTACTGCCAGCGGAAGTCTTTCCTTCCCCCCAAATCTTCAAGTTTTTAAGTCCCGTGTTAACAAACTTCCTCTTACCCTGCTAAGTACCCACGGTACGTTAGTATTTAGGCTTTCAGCCTTCGTGGATTGTCCAAAGATAAAAAAAATCTAAAATAATGTGAAAAAGCAAGAGTAAGCTCGAGAGTAAGTAAGGTAGAATATATTAAAATTTTGTTTTTGTCATGTTTTTTCAAAATCCCAAATATCTTGAAAAGCTTTCAGCTTTGGTATAGGGATCGCTGATAAGACTTACATTATTTTTACTCCTAAAATCCACAAATAAACTAATATACAGGATGTTCCATTAAAAAACAACAGACTAGTTTAATATTGATCTTTTTTCTGGATCACCCTGTACAATTCCACCATCGGCGCCGCAACTGACGCTCACAATGATTCATGTACAACCCTCTTGATAAATTTAATTTTATCATAAATTTTTTGCGGCAACAGATAAAGTTTTAATTGGTAAAGGTTTTGTTTTCTTTGAGTTTGTTTGAGGCGATCTGCAATGCAGCTTAATAATAAAATGACAAAATAAAAGTATGACTTACCTGAAATCCCAAAAGGAAAGCTTTCGTAGATTGGTCTTCAGTGCAGAATTCATTTTGCCAATTTAGTTAACAAAAATCGCAGACTTGACTTTAATCCGTATGCACACACAAAACACTAAAACGAAACACTTTGTTGCTTTAAAAAAATTATTCAGAGCCGGTTTATTTTTCAGTAATTGATTTTATAGCACACAATAATCGTAAACTTCTTAGCTTATTTGCTTTACACTTTAGATATTATTGCACAAAAATTAAAAAAATAAACATATAAACAAAAATCGCGAACTATTGTACACTGAAAAAATCTCCGTAATAACACTCATACACGAAGAACTGTTCACGAAAAATTTAACCGTTAAATTAACCAAAATTCTTAAAAAACTATATAAATAATAAACTATATTTAAAAGAAGTAACGTATATACACTTAGAAAAACAACTTAACAAGTCTTAAAGTATTTTTTTACGGAGAAATAAAAGAGATTTTTTCCTTGGCGATCTCCCTAAGCGTGTAATGGCAAAAATCACTTGAAAGAACATGGGGTACGTCGAAGAAGTCGACGTTTCGGCGACCGTTTTGCGGGCGCCAGCAGGGCGGTATCTGGTGCTACTTGTTGGACCCGTTTTAGGGGTGTTTGGAAACCTCAGGGTCTAATCTGCAAAGAAAAAAATATTTTAAAATATATACAGGGTGTCCGACTATATTTTGACTCATTTTGATCGCGAATAACTTTAAAACAAATAAAGCTATCAAGATGCGTTTTTCGCAGAGAGCCTAAAATTTTTAATCATATCCTCGAGTGCGTTCATAAATAAAATGTAAAGTAATCCTTGTACTCTGTAATGGAATCAAAGTGACATTTGAAATGTATTACATTGTAAAAGCAATTTTTGAACGCTACTCGGGAAATAAAATGTAAATGTCCCTTGTAACCTGGCATGTAACGGAAAATAATTAAAGATGTTAATTTTTTTATTTATAAACTAATATAAATTACAATTTTAATATACTATAAGTAAATTTATAAACAAATCAATTAATGCAATACATTTTTAAAAAAATCTGATGTAGTTTGTGTTGGTATAAAGATATTCTTATTTTGAATTTCAAAAAGTTTGTAGGTATTTTGTGGTTTGGAGAAAATTAGAAGCTAAATAAAAAGAGCCTAAAAATGAACAAAGTTGTTCTGACAACCATAGTAGCATCAGCAAAATATTTTTTGTTTCTTTTTAAAAAAATTTAAATCTAAAAATTATAAAAATTTCGTTTGTTTCCTATTCTTTAAGAGACAAATATGAAATGCGCAAAACCGGTAAATTGTTACCGCGCTTGTGAGCACGGTAAGGAATGTAATGCGAGTTACATTCCCCGACTATTTTTGAACGCTGAAAGACAGAAAGCAGTGTAATAAATAATACATTTAGGAACGACCTCTGTAACAGGCATGTAAGAAATGTGTACTTTGTAATGATTTTAGAACGTAACCCTCGCCATGTGTTGTGACATTCCCTTAACAAAAAACAAAATGGCCGAAGTTCCGATATAGGGCAACTTTGTTGTTTTAAATGGAACACCATATATATATTTTTTTAACATCTTAAAATTTAATCTTTCTCCTCTAAAAAAATGTAACATAAGTTATAGTTATTTCAAAAAATATTGAATTTATTGGTCTCTGAAAAATTGACTGCATAGCATGTACGTAAGCGTATTATTTGAGAATAAAATTTGTTACATAGCAGTTACAGAAAAAAATACGTCAATAAAGCTATACGTTATTTACAAAATAATAGTTACTGCAAAGCTAGATTACTTTTTTATTTTTGTTAATATTGTAAATCTACTAAAACTTTGTTGCCGTATTTTTTCCTGAAACCTTGTAAGTAGCAAATATTTATTGTCAAACAATACTTTTAATTGCCATGCAGCTCATTTTTTAAAAATCAATAACTCCAATATTTTTTATAATAACTATAGCTTTTTTACATTTTTTAAAGGGAAAACATTACGAATATTTGTGCCCAAAAAATGTACGCCAATAGTTTTCGTAAATGTTTTTATATTTTATCAAGACTAATGGTACGTTTACATCTGACATTTATTACATGATATTTATGTCAGACAGAAATTCTGGCTAATGTAAACAATAAAAATATTCTATCGGACATACAGTTTTGACCACAACCACTTGACGATGGCTGAATACATTACGTGTGAAAGCCAAGAACCGAAAATAGAATATAATAGAATACATTTTGGACTGTTTACATCAGCTAGAATTTTTGTCTGACATAAATTATCATTATCATCACCTAACCTAAGAAAATAAGAACAAAACTTTTTGTCTCTTTGTTTTTGCATATTACAAAAGTAGCACTACACCAGTATAGTAGGTAGTTAAAAATAGAAATTTTTAATGTTATACTTTTATTTTTTTCAGAATATTTCTCACTTTAGTTATATTAATTGGTAATATTACCTTATTGCGCATAATAGTAATAATAAAAATAATATTTTTGTTTTTTTGGTAAGACTCTACAACAAAAAAAAGTCGAAGGGGAGTATCCATACGGCACTTTTTACCATATATCTTTCAAACCATTAACAAAAAAATAAACAACATAAACGACAAACCACAAAGTTATCATTTAGACTATTATCTTTTAAAATAAAGCTACCAGTGGCGTACCAAATTAGTACTACACCAGTAAAGTACCTAGAAATCGAAATATTTAATGTTATTCTATTAATTTTAAAAGATTATTTTTCACTTTAGATTTATTAATTAATAATTATACTTTACATTTTATTTACTTATTTCTTTTGTTTTATAATTTGATTCATTATATTTTTAAATAAATAACAACAGTATTATAATAACTTTTTATTATAAAGATAACAACAAATATGGCTTATACAGTGTGTCCCAGGATAGGTGTTACAAGAGGACAAATTCACCAAAATTTTGGAATTTTAATCGTCCTTTTGGGAAACTGGTCGCATGGTCCAAAACTAATAAATACAAAATTTGATTTCAATTGGTAATATACAGGGCAAGTTATAACTAAAAATATGAAAAATGACCAAGAATAAAGTACCTTTATTTTTAAAAATAGGACAAAATTGTATGGGTAAAATATTGTAGAGAACTAAATTTTTATGTCAAAATTTAAAGTTAAACACGTTAAGTAAAAATAAATATTTATGTCAACTCGCCCTGTTTATTCCAATTAAAGTAAAGTTTTGTATTTATTGGTTTTGGACCATGCGACCGGTCTGTCAAAATTTCGTTTTAAAATTCCAAATTTTTGTTCCATTTGTCCTGTATATTACCAATTGAAGTAAAGTTTTGTATTTATTGGTTTTAGGCCATGCGACCGGTTTTTTAAAAGGACGATTAAAAATTCCACAATTTTTGGTGAATTTGTCCTCTTGTAACACCTCCCATATTTGTTATTATGTTTATAATAAAAAGTTATTGTAATACCGTTGTTGTCCATCTAAAAATGTAACGAATCAAATTATCAAACAAAGGAGACAAGCAACTAAAGTGTAAGCATAATTATTAATTAATAAGATCTATAGTCAAAATGATAACTTTTGAAGTCAATAAGAAAGAAACGTTAAATATGTTCGATTTTCTAGGCCTTTCTGATGTCAATGGTCTGAGAGATATATCGTCTAAGTGACAACGTGTGGTATGCTCCTTACGACTGTTTTTGTTAGTAGATGGTCTAAGTATGGCCAAAAAAACATGATACTCCCCTTCGACTTTGTTGTAAGTCTTACTATTAAGCGCAATAAGGTAATATTACCATTATTACTGTAACTAGGCACCGCTATCACTACAACCCAGATATAACTGAAGAAAATATAAATAAAAGCATGACATTGAGAATTTCAATGGCTAGCTACCTACTATACTGGTGTAGTGCTACTTTGTACGCCACTGGTAGCACTAATTTAAAAGAAAATAGTGTAGTGTTATACACCATTCGATAGGGGAAAAGTTTGGCCTTAATTTTTTGTGTCTATGTTTTCAATGTGGAGCAGTTGGAAGATATAATCAGAAAAATGCCAATTGGATGTACTCCCTCTCAACTTCTGCATATTGGAGATTCGTACCCAGAAATAAACAAAAATGCAATTTTAGTTATTGCTGTTTTTGCCAGGGCTCAGTGTCTATCTAACGACACTAAAATCAGTTTTTATCTGAGAGTCCAATAATTTAATGATTAAAAGTTGCAAATTTTGCAAAATGATTGTATAGCTTTTTATTAAACGTGGTAGCTTTTACGTTAGTTTTGCATTGTTTAAAAGAACAATCAAAAAAACGTTAAAACTGAGAAGAATGGTGGATGTTGCTAAATAGCGTGTACGTATACTTAAAGCTTTTTAGCAAAATCCACTATTATAGGAATAGGAAAAATTTTGTGAATTGTGAAAACTCTGTTTATTCGCGACTTCAGCCATCGATCTTTGAAAAAGCTATGTTGCTTTTGACACATTGAACAAAGGCCAACGCAGCCATCAATCTCGGTTTATAATAAAGGAAAATATAATATGCAACTTTATATCAAATTTTGGCATATTCGGTACTAAAATATTGGAGCGATATTTTTCGACTGACTGACGGGGAAAAAATGAAATTTATGATCTTTTTATAAATCCCAGCGAAGGTTGTTTTTCTCTTATGTTTCTATTTTGATTTCTGGGATTACTTTGTGTTTTTCCACTTTGTAAATTATTAGCAAATAATATAGAGTTGTGGGTTTTATTTAATAATTTGGCGCCCACTTCAAACAGTTTAAAATTAAGGAAAAGTTTTATTTTTAACTTTTATGTGCATTTAAAAAATATTTTTTTAACAAACATACACAGTGTTACGTAATAACTTGCCTATAATAAAAATTATTTTTTAATGATTTATACAGGGGTCCCACGACGAATCGCGCCGTTCGATTTCTCGAAAAGTCGGTTTTAATTCTTTTTAGACTTGACATTATAGAGCAGTTGGCGGCATACGACTAAAATATTTTCATAGTTCTATCACAATGTTAACTTTTTAATTTTAAATAAGGCACTATACAGAAATAGCTAAATAACATAACACATAGGCAATGTAAAGAAAAAAGACAATCTAACGTGAATACCTGCATGTAAACACATCTGATTGGATTAGTCACATACATCCTTTTTAACATGCTTTTATTATTTGTTGCTTTATTCGACGATATACCAATACCTACCTGCTTTTATAATCAGTATATTATTGACTTTTAGGTTGTTGAATAGAATTATAGGCATATTTTATGTCAAAAATGATATTTTTAGGCCAATAGTCGATAAAAACATTTTTTTTTGTAAATGAAAGCTTTTAAAAGAATCGGGGACTGAGGCACTATTCTTGGCCATTCGCATCTTTCAAGATCGCTCGCATTTGTATTCGATTGATCAAGATGCGAGCGATCCTGAAAGAAGCGAATGACCAAGAATAGTGCCCTCATTTATATAATGACAATTAATAAATACAGGGTAGTCAAAAATAGGGGTAAAATTTATATTAAACTTATTATAAAATAATTGTTTAACCTACCTATTAATAGTTCTTACAATGACAGGTTATTAATACCATGTTATCATATTATTTGCTACTCTGGTAGTGACCGAATTATTTAAAAATAATTTAAACCAAACCTATTTTTTTCTTCACTTTTTACTATTAATGAGTATATCAACATGCTATTGATATCTCAAAAACCAGCAATAATGATTAAAATACAGTGTATTATGCATTTTTGACGTAGGATTTAATAAAGAATTAAAATTTGTTAAAATATACAGGGTTTTCTATTAAAAAAAACTACTTGACAATAAAAAAATCTGTTTTAGAGGCAACAACAACTTTCTTATTATATCTTGTGCAGGAGCCAAGTTATTCCGGGTATAAATAATATATGTAGATGGAACACCATGTTTGTGTTTAATTACTTATTTTTTATTTTTTTTTTTGTCCATTTACGACCGAATGCAACATTTATTGTAATTTTCAACTAAACAAAAGCCTTAAACGTCATTTTAATAATGTCATATGTGCTGATAGATAAACTTACCCTAAACTGAGCTTAAAGCTTTAAGTGTGATAAAATAAAGGTATTTATTATATGATTTTATATTAAGTAAACAAATTGATTAAGCAAAAAGTACCGAGCAAAAAAATCTTCGACGGCAGATTAAAGTGATGATGATGGATTATATCGCTAATTTATGTTATGACATTGTTACTTTTTGCTCGTAAACTGGCTTGGTTAATTTCACGGTTAAATATTGTAGAATTGAAACGTTAATTAAACAATTTACAGGCTCATTTGATGCATGTGTTTTCGGCGATGTTGTGAAGTTTAAAAATAGCGTTTATCGCCACTTTTTAGCTTACAAAATCCATAGAATTTCAAATAATAAGTTAATAGTGATTTTATTGCCTTTTAATTGCTTTTTGTCGGCATATTTATTTTTATATTAATTACAGACCTTCTAGAAATGTATTATTTTGATATAAATCTTTTTTTATCTTTGGACAAACCAAGAATGCTAAAAGCCTAAATACTAACGTACCGTAGGTGTCTTAAGCGAGGTATGAGGGAGTTTGTTAACACGGGACTTAAATACTTAAAGATTTGAGAGGCAGCAGGTTTCACAATCTAGAAACTCTAGGAATAAAAAAACGAACAAAGTGGGAAGATCGGCCTGTCCAGTTGGACCGTATAGGGATGCATACGCGCGGCACCAGGAGTTTCTCTGTTGGGAACAGCCCGACGATGGGCAAGAGAGGAAAGCCTTTCTGTAAGTAAAGGATCATTAATGAGACGAATAGCTTTTTTTTGAATGGAATAAAGAATGCTTAGTGTTGTGGGGGATGCCATGCCCCAGATATGAGAACAATATTCCAAGGGAGGTCGCATTTGGGACACATAAAGTTTATAAATTAGAAGGGGAAAAATACTTTTTGGCTCGAAAAAGAAATCCAAGCATTTTTGAAGCTGCCGTGGCTATAGATACAATGTGTTTATGCCAGTTAAGGTTACTTTCAAATGTGACGCCCACAAGATTGAAGAAGTCTTTGTTCTGTAAAACTTGGCCGCTCATAAGTAGAGGATGAGTATTTGATGACTCTTTTCGCGACAAGAAACATGATTGTGTTTTGGATGCATTAAAATGGAAAAGATTTTTGGCGCCCCAATCCAATATTAAATTAAGATCCTGCGAAAGAGATATCTGCATCGCTCTGCGTTTGTTTTCCAAATCAGGTTTAGTGATGGGTTTAGGAACCTGAAAACTGGAGTTAAGGGTACTATCGTCGGCGAAACTTTGAATGGAATTAGTTGTGGACGAGAGAAGGTCGTTGATGTGACGAAGAAATAATGTTGGTGCCAGAACTGAGCCCTGAGGCACTCCAGCATTTACTTGGTGAAAGCTTGAAGAATGGCTGTCTACAATAACTGATATACGTCGATCAGATAGATATATACAGAGTTTAGTTGAAAGGCCATAGGAGGAAAGTTTATTAAAAAGTGCGGAATGGCAGACCTGGTCCAAAGCTTTGGATATATCAAGAGAAACGATCTGGGACTCACCTAGAAACTCAAGAGACTTATTCCAGCAGTATGATACGAAGAAAAGAAGATCTGTAGATCTTTTGTGGCGAAATCCATACTGAGCATTTACCAATTTTAAAAAGTAAAAAGCACAGGGACGTGTAATTTGATTTATTGACATTGGTGGGTCATAGTTAGTTCTGGTTAGTTAAATCTTTTTTAATTCGTTTTATTAAGAAAAAAATAAAAAACCAGAACTAACCATGACCCTTTAATGTGACAGTTTTGCATGACCTACTGTGACGTTTCTAACCAATTAAATTACACGTCATTGTGCTTTTTAATGTAGTCTTTGAAAGGGGTCCTGGTAGTGTTTTTAGCGGACGATTACCGATTTAATAATAATAATAAATAAGAAAGCAAAAAAAGTACCAAAAAACGAAAAATAAACACTTTTTTAAAAAAAAATAAACCAACTTCACAAAAATAAACAAAAGTCACTAAAATGTTAAAAATAATAAATTTAAAAAAATTAAGTCGGTTAATAACATATGCGCTCAACTACTAAATGTTAATAACTAAATAAGCAATAGCTTTTTATACTTTAATACCACATTTATGTTTGTTATTTTTTATTTTTTTGACATCCCACGAAGGCATATGCCTAAATACCAGAGTACCGTGGGTGTCGGGTATATTAGATGTTTAACCCATCGTTCCCCCTGTTCCGCCAACGTTGTCCAAGCACTGAAACAGCAGTTATGCATTTCACAGCACCTTTTAGACAACGCGGTAGTGCCACCACGGTCGTTATTTTTAAATAACTACTACCTAAATATGTCTCCCCCGCTAGGAATCAAACCGGCGACCTCTGGCTTCGAAGATCAAAGCTCTGTCCACTGCGCCACGGGAGTTATTACCCGACTTAATTTTCTTATTTTTTTTGTGGTTTGGTGGTCTGGTTTCAGTAATTTTCAAATTTTTTGATTCTATTTCTAAAGTAAGAATCAAGAGGTTTGTCAAATTACCACTTTTTTATTATACAATCGCTTTCAACATTGTGTTTCGCCCCGCAATGTTTTTAATGTTGGATTAAGTTTGTTATTTGAAAAAGTTACAAAGCAAGTCAAGCAAATTTTTATTTTGGTTCCCATAAAAATCGCGATAAAAATTTATGACAGTAAACCTGTCGAAAAATAAAATAGATTTGGAACTTAAAGCGTTTTTATTTAAAAGTTATATTTAAACTGAGACCAAAGTTTAAGATGAACGGATATACAGGGTGTTTCTAAACAAATGTGAAACAATTTGGGAGGGTAGTTTGCTTTTTAAAGATGGGGTTAACAGTCATCCATTAGGAGATATCGCGGTACAAAAATTGCAAAAAAATAACGTTTTTATTTTTCATCTAAAAAACGAAAAGCGTTAGAATATTGAAATTCTCTGAAAAATTTGCTTCTATATAAATGTACTTTCTAAATATTTTTGTACTTTTTAAGAGGTAATAGAAAAGGTGGATAGACTACCCCTATCGTTCTTGCTAACCAAATTTACAAAGTCACTTAGGCAATAACCTTAAATCATATAAATTTTAATAGACTGGTTTATTTAAAAACTTTTTAACTGCTATATGTTTTCGTTAGACTTACCAACTTCGAATAAAAAATACAATGTAAATTATAACGTGTCGGGACCACTGATCTCAATGGATTGCCAATGTTATAACCTGCGCGAAACCAAAAGTTACATTTCATGGGCGAAAAACCGGTTTGTACGCAAGCCAGTTGAGGGTAAACGCACCCGGACCCAAACAAACTATTCGCATTTTAGGAAAGAATTTGTTGACCGCGTCCTGCTTTTCTGTTCGAAGTACGGAAGCTAATGAGCGTTACGGTCAGACCGCGGACGAAGGTACGGGGTGCCGGTGTTTGTATTTTGCCAAGGCTTTTAAGTGCGCATGTTCGTCCACCCACTGCGCGCGGTCGAAAAAATCCGAAAAATGCTTCTTGCCACTGCGGATCTAAATGTAGGTTACGGGAAAATTCTATTTATCTGCTGTCTCCTACTAAGGCATTTGTAATATGTCTTTATTTGACGTTACTTGGTAAAGTCCGCGCGTTTAGTAAAGAGGCCACCGACGTCATCATTACCTACGCGAAATCTTCGGTAACTCTCTTTCAATCGCGGTTTCCAGGGCTTCGTATCGATACCTAGGAAGTAAGCATATTAAAGATTTAATTTAAAAAAATTAATAACATTTTAAATACGGGATGAGGGAATAAAAGGAGATTTTGCGCAGAAAATGATAACGTCGGTGGCTTCTTTACTAAACGCGCGGACCCTAGTTTAAATACAATACTTATTTTGTTTTTAAGCAAAAAAAAAACAAAGACATTGTTTTGTTAAATTTGTTCTCGATATGGTTGACTTTTCACCCCATGTTTATATAGCAAAGCAACCTCTATTTTGAACAAGGAATCACCTCCTAAAATTTTTCGCATTTGTTTGGAAACACCTTGAGCTAAGTGAAAAGGTATATTGGCCAGTAATGCAACAACAAAGCGGGACCGATACACAGTGCGTTGAGAGATAGGTATTTCGGGACAAAAATCGTATCAGTCTTATTGCACTAAAATAGTTCTGTTTTTAATAATTTAGCAGGGGTACAATGCTCTGGTAAAGTTAAGACCATAATTATTTCATTCTGATAGGGATGCCGCCAAGTTCACAAAAAATGATAAAGTAAATATACCCTTTTGTGAACATTGATTTATTACAGCAAAAAATATTCAACCCGACAACTAGTCCACGCGCCACAGATTTTATAGCAGGCCAGAGACGAAATAGGAGAATGTTTTTTAAGTACGTGATACGTGTTTTCGCCATGTTTTTATTTATTTATCTAAAAAATATGTAATCAGGCTCTGTCAGAGGCTATGTGCTTTCGAAGAGGTTTGTTTACTTTATCATTTTTTGTGTACTTGGCAGCGTCGCTTTCAGAATTAAATAAATATGGTCTTAACTATAATACAGAAAGCAATACTATAATATTACTTTACATTTAACACATTGTTACATATATTATACAATGTGGGCCAAATTAAACTTGCACACTTTTTGACTTATAATAGTTTTATCTGTTGCGCCCATCTGTTTCATTTCCACCTAACTAATAGGTGGATATGTTTTCTCTAGGTTTGCCAATTTTGGTTAATAAGATTTAAACAGGACTGGACTTAACGGGACTTTTTCCAAAATGATGCATTTGCACTTGTTCAATAATTTTATCTCCAATTAGGCTAATACGTTTATTTTTATTTAATTTACTGTTAAGTTTGGTTAGCATCCAACTCAGTAACCATGGTAACCTCACATTTTTGATTTTCAAGAGACACTAAAAAAAGTTCTTTTTTAAAATTGAGACAAATGCATGCTTTATGAGGAAAATTATTTATCAAAAATAATTATAACTCCTAAATCCTCAAATTGTTAACAGATTCGCTTTTACTGACTCATTTCCCATAGTTTTTCTACAAGAAAAACGTATGAGCTTAATTGTAGCTAAATCAGATTTCTTTTGAAACAAGGTTAAATACAGTATTTTGGAAAAGTTCTGTAAGTTCAGTCCTGTCTAAATCTTTTTGACCAAAATTGCCAAACCTAGAGAAAACATATCTCTACCTATTAGCCCCTTAAAAGTAAAATACATGGGCGCAACAGATAAAAAGTTATGATTAGTTAAAAAACGTGCAAGTTTAATTTGGCCCACACATTTAAGTTGTTATAAAAATATTAATTTTGGCCTTTTTTTCACATATCGACGCACTGTGCGGTAAGCAACCTTGTTTTCATGCAGGAATTATTTATTTAATCTCTACCGGTTGGTATTCCACACGTCTTCGACCGTCTCTTTTCCACACATTGCCAGTAAACATTTCGACTTAGCTAATACGGTATACTTTTAAAAAGTTTTGTAATTGTTTTCTCTGCACCAAAATAATTAAAATTATTTCAAAACAAAAATATGTTTTTGTCAATGTCAAGTATACTCAATGGATTTTTCTATAAAACAATCGCTTGTGGCTTGCGTTAAAACAATAAGTGTGTCACTATATTTATCTAACTACTTCATCTTTTCTTAGAATTTTTTTATTCCTTCTAATAATTTTTATTATTGTAAATTACTAACATTCTTAACACAATAAAAATGTAAAGTAAACCCAAGTATGATAAGATGTTTTAATCCGTTTATTATATTACCGTTTCTTTTTAAAATATGACTTTTGGAAATTCTAGATTCAAAAATGGTAAATGTATTTTTTTATGAATTTTTGGATTTTGGATAAAAACTATTAGTATTTTTTTTTGTACAGGGTCTCCGGATTTCGTTGCAATTGCAGGGTATTTTGGTTATTATTAGAGATAGAGACTTGCTGTTATCGCGAACTGTTGCTACTTTTTGATATAACGAAAGATGACACTTAAAGCTTTTTTATAGTCTTCTTAGCTTTTGACATACAGAGCCATTTTTTTTTCATTTTTGGGCCCCCTTTGTATTTTAGTTTTCTATTAACTTACAACAAAATTAAAAACTGATATTGATAAACATTTTTACGTATAATCCAGTAATGTAGTTAGATTATTTTTAATTTTATATTTTCGCAATATGAACCACCCCTATTTTATTATTTTTTTATTCAGTTTCGAATGGTGCTAAGAGAGAGATAATATAGACTTCATACCAAAAGGATAAAGTTAGCCCTCAGTGTATAATTTGTTTACATGTTACAACATATGAGTTTTAACCACTTTATCTAGCCCCAGCACCCCTATTCACCCCTTGGTTCCTCAAGGTTCTTTACTTATTAATTAATTAAAAACTTAATATTTTATATTAGCTTAAAACAGTATCGAAAATTAATTGGTATCAGTAATATTTAGAAATTACATTCGATTTAAAACAAACTAGTAGAAAACCGTGAATATAAATTTTATACCAAGTTTTAAGTCCATCTATATACTAATATACAGGTTCAGTTAAATAATGTAACACATAGGCAATGTGAAGAAAAGAGACAATCTAACTAAATACCAGCATGTAAACAGGCGTGAATCATAGTGCTTGTTTTGTTATTCTATTGCCGGTCGATGAATTAAAACGCATTGCTCATATTGTATAGAGGTACAGTTTGTAACTTTGTGAGTTTGTGGGTTTGTTTGTAGCCGCTAATCTTTAGAAGTACTGAACCGATCATAAAAATTCTTTCACAGTCAGAAAGCTACACTATTCAGGAGTGTTATAGGCTATATTTTACTATGATTAGATATTAACGTCCAATGAAGTGGACGGACACGTGTCGGCTACCTTGGATAAACTGTAACTAAAATTAGATATTGACGTTACTATTCTTAACGGATGTTAATGCAGTTTTTAATAGATAGAGTGTTTCAAGGGAAAGATTTATATGTTTAATAATATAAAAAAAACATATACAGAGTGTTTTAAAAATTGATTACATTTAAAATTCGATCTTGACTTTACTATTTTTAACTGATTTGGAAACGGGGTTTTTAATAGATACAGTGATTCAAGAAAAAGGTTTATATGTATAATAGTATAAAAAAACATATACAGAGTATTTAAAAAAATGTTTACATTTAAAATTCGATATTGACTTTAATATTCTCAACGGATTATGATGCGTTTTTTTTAATAGATTGAGTGATTCAAGAGGAAGATTTATATGTATAATAATGTAAATAAAAACATATACAGAGATACAGAGTGTTTAAATAATAGTTTACATTTAAAATTCGAAATTGACGTTACTATTCTCAACGGACTTCAATATTATATATAATAATTAATAGATAGAGTGATTTAAGAGAAAGTTTTACATGTATAATAATATCAAATATATACATATATATATATATATATATATATATATATATATATATATATATATATATATATATATATATATATAAAAAAACAGAGTGTTTAAAAAACTAGTTTACATTTAAAATTCGAAATTGCCGTTACTATGCTCAACGGACTTTAATCCATTTTTTTTAAATAGATAAAGTAATTTAGGAGAAAGTTTTACATGTATAATAATATCAAAAACTTAAGGGGGTGATTCTACTTGACAAAATAAGGATAGCGCTTCATATAATTTTTTTCAAAATGTCATTCGTTTTCGAGTTACAAGCCGTCAAAATTTAATTTTTATTTTGGTTTTTCGCCATATTGCCTTTATCTTTTAACTAATCCAGTTGATATTTGGCACACAAATCGACCTTTGCAGATTCTGAAATTTTAAGACAAAATACTTTTTAAAATTCTGCCAGAGGGCACTTTACCTAAAACTTAAAATTTATTTACATCATAGCTTTTATTGTGACAGATATCGCAAAGCTGGGGGCGCGATTTTATAGACAATCAAAAACTTAAAAAATATGGTACTCTTTATTAAAGTCGATAAACCTCACCGTTTAGGCACCAATAGACATCAAAGTTTTCATTAATTTCAGTCAAATTACCCACATACATACAAGGAGTCCAGTAACTCAACCGACAAACTTAACCAAACGATTCTACAACAGAAAATAAGAAACAAACTTCTATATAAACATATGTCCTAAACATCTTAATTTTTGAACTACGGGGTGTTAAATATTAATAATGTTTTTTTAAATATTTAACACAGCGTAGTTCAATAACTAAGACGTTTGTTTACTGGATACCCTGTATGTATGTACATGGGTAATTTGATTGAATTGATGAAAACTTTGATGTCTATTGGTGCCTAAACGGTGAGGTTTATCGACTTTAATAAAGAGTACCCTATTTTTAAGTTTTTGATTCTCTATAACATGACGTCCCCAACTTTGCCATTTCTGTCAAAATAAAAAGTTATGATGTAAATAAATTTTAAGTTTTAGGTAAAGTGCCCTCTGGCGGTATTTTGAAAAAGTACTTTTGTCTTAAAATTTTAGAATCTGCTAAGCTCTGATTTGTGTGCCAAATATTAACTGGATTGGTTAAAAAATGAATGCAATATGGCAAAAATGCAAAATAAAAATTGAGCTTTGACGGCTTATAACTCGAAAACAAATGAAATTTTGAAAAAAAAAAATTTAATGCGGTTTTTTAATAAAAAAAAATTAAATATAAAATAAAATGATAAACTTAAGTTTTTTGGCTATTGGGCCGTCATTGTAGATTTTATTTCCTTGACGTTTCGCCAGCGCGAGTGGTTGGCATCCTCAGAAAATTCCTAGTAGATAGTAGACTTACTACAGTGATGATATTAAAATAGTTACCACTTAATCTTTTGAATGGGACTTTTTTTTCAAATAGAAATGGGAACCATGTGGAACCTCGTTTTAAAGGCCCTTTAATTCTTTACTCAACGCCACTTTATTTTTGGAAATCGGCCCACCCGTTCCACACTTAGAACCGTTTGAAATTTGGCTTAAATACCGTACAAACAATGCGGTTTTAATGAAATTGGCTTGTAAGCCTAGAACGGCGTTGCCTATTTTCAAAAACAAAGTGGCGTTAAGTAGAGAATTCAAGGACCTTTAAAACAAGGTGCTACATGACGTCCATTGCTACTTACAAAAAAAGTTGTCAGTGCCCCTTAATACTAGACCACGTGACCAAAGTTATTTTAATGCCAAAAAGTAGCTTAAGTGACACCATTTTACACAAATTTTACCCGATCTCGATATCTTCACCCATTTAAAAGTTAAGGGGAAAAGAACTTTTAAAAACCGCAATGTATGTACAAATTGAAGCTAAACTTCAAACGCCATAACTCTAGAACGACTGGACCGATTTTTAAACATAAAATGGTGATGCCACGTGACCCCTCTTTCCATTTGAAAAAAAGTTGCTAGTACCTTCTAAAACAAAATTATTTTTATGTCAAAGAGTAGTTTATGTGACACCACTTTTACTCAAATTTTACCCGATCTCAATAACTTGTCCCATTCAAAAGATAAAGGGGGAATCTTTTAAGATTCTAACTGTACATATCACTAAAGCTGGTAGTAAGATATACTAAGAAAAAACAATTTTCTCGAAAATCGTTTCTTTTATCACAAAAATGCAAAAACACAAATATTGGATTTTTCTGTGGCCATTATGCTGGTGTAGCTTAACTTTAAAAATTGATCTTACACATAAAATTTTATGGACATCAACAGGCTTTACCCCCATTAATACCCCCTATGGTGGAAGAATCTATATGTTAACATACAATTTAAAAAAGTTGTTAATTAACTAATGGAAAAATGGGAATACCAATTTTTGGCTGGCAGATAATTATTTATTTATGTATTCTAATTGTGCCAAATTTTATTTATTTTTAAACTTTCATATTTTATACAGGGTGTCCGGAAAATGTGGGAAATCTCTCGCACGTATGGAACAGATGAAAATAACACGACAAGTTCCTACAAAATTTTTCCGTTTAAGCCCCCTCTGCGGAGATATATGATCCCCTAAAAGGAGGCAGCTAGAAATCGATTTTTTCGTGAATAACTTTTAAAAGCGCACTGTATAATTTGATAATATTTTAGGTACGATGCATACTAGTAAAGACCTCTTAAAATAGTGCCCTTGAAACTTATGTCGCTTCTTTAGTTTGCCAGGGACGGACTAGTTTTCGCACATTATTGATAATATTTTTTTACGCCCTGTATGGTGAAGACACAAAAAATATGTTTTTGGGTAGTTTAAACCTTTTGCTAAAAAAAAGGTACCTGTTTGACATCGATAAAATGAGCCGTTTTCGAGTAAAACATTATTTTAACAATAAGAGTTCACAAATTCTGACCTGCTACGAGAGGACTTCAATACTGAATCAAAATTACAAATTACATCGAAAATAAAATATTGTATTATTAAACAAAAATAAACTCTTATTGTTAAAATAATTTTTACTCGAAAACGGCTCATTTTATCGATGTCAAACAAGAGTACCTTTTTTTAGCAAAAGGTTTAAACTACCCAAAAACATATTTTCTGTGTCTTCACCATACAGGGCGTAAAAATATTATCAATAATGTGCGAAAACTAGTCCGTCCCTGGCAAACTAAAGAAGCGACATAAGTTTCAAGGGCACTATTTTAAGAGGTCTTTACTAGTATGCATCGTACTAAAATATTATCAAATTATACAGAGCGCTTTAAAAGTTATTCACGAAAATCGATTTCTAGCTGCCCCCTTTAGGGGACACCCTGTATAACAAAATGATTTTTTTTTGTTGCCGTGTCCGAGGGACGGACTTCGCGCGGAATTAAGACTGCCCGCTTTTAGCGCTATTTTCGAGGGCTCTGTAAAAATTATAAATATTCAAAATACAGTTCCGGAGAGGTTGGACTTTTTTTTTTAGAAAATTTCTTCGTCTTTTTATTTTTTTATTTTTTAAATTTTAAATATATTTTATAGTTCTTGAGATATTAAAAACCAAACCCCTACTTTTTTTTCATTTATTGTTTATAACTTTTGCAACCGGCCCCTTTCGGACTTTTCCCTTAAACTTTCTATATATTATTCCGAATCGAATGATCGACCACAGTCGTAATTTTCGGAGAATATATATAAAATTTTACCCAAAGAAGGTACATGTTGACCAGACTATATGGTGACATTTTGTACAAATAAAAATCCCACTTAACTACATATCCCTGACTACGCAAAAAACATTTTTATTTTGAAAATTACTTTTATATTTTTTTATGCACAATGTTAAGCAAACAAACCAAATACTTAATGAATCACCATATACTTACAAAAGTATATTACTGGAACCTCAATAAACAAAAAACTCAACACTGTTATATCTACAAGTACCACATGTACGTGTTAACATCACAATAGTTTTTACTAATGACTATTTTTAATTTATCGCAACATTTGTTATTAAATCATAACAAAATTATTGTCTAATCTTTGATTCATATCATAAATTCAAAAATGAAGGAAGCTTTAAGTTATATTGGCAACATCAAGCTTATTGAGTTTGAAGGTTCTTGATTCGCTCAAAGGATAAAATCTCGCTTAATACGGTGTTGTCAGGATGTGTTAATCCGGAAATAGCAACCAGACATTTCTGCATTTATGTTTATTGTTTCCCACCGTTCTATCATTATTAATTTTACACAATTATCTCCTAATCCTATTTCCTAAACCTGAGTCTGATACGAATGTAAACATATGATCTGGTAAGCTTTTTATTTAAAAAAATCTAAAATACCTAGTTTACTATTTGATAATTAAGGAGATTCTCCTTTATTAATCGATCTCTGATTGGAATCTAAAATGACGTGCATCCACATTATACACAAAGCCTCGTTGAAAAAATAAATACCATTTTTTTCTAGAGTGTTTTACACCAGCAAAAATGTCATATCAACTCTCCAGTTTTTCTATTGATTATTTCCCTCAATAGAAAATAGACCCACCAGGAAACAAACCAATTCTTGGATAAATTGTTTGTTTATAATTGTTGTTGTTTAGATAATAAACGAGTAAATTCCTGTCATGTAAACTAGTTGTAAGAATTAAAAGAAAATGTCAAACTTTATTATAAAATTCTGTGTTGTTGACTTTATTGTAAGTTTTTCTGAAAATACTCAGCCTTCACCTACAAAATTAAATCGATTAAACTACCCAAATATTTTGTAAGATTGGCTTGAAAATAGTTACGTGGTTAATACTTTTTAAAAAACCTCGGACTGCTGCGTGGTTTCGTGTTATTAAATTATTGTACATTCAACTATTTTCCAAGAATTTTACTCAAAATATTGTTGGGTGTTTAATCGATTGAAATTTATAGTTCTTGTGATATAATATATGATTATTTTCCTCTATAGAAAATCAGGAAACCACTAGTTTTTGGAAAAATTTTCTTTAAATAACAGATGATTATACCACATGTGCTGCTTAACCGCGAATAAATTTCTGTCATAAAAACTACCCAGTTGTCAAAATTGAAAGAAAATGTCAAACTTTATTATTAGTAAAATTCTGTGCCGTTGGATTATTTATAAGTTTTTCAGGAAATAATCTAGTCGTATACCACTCGACCTACAAATTTAAATTGATTAAACTACCAAAATATCTCTTTGCAAGATTGGCTTCGGCAAATAGCCTTATGGACAATAATTTTTAAATCCTCGACTGCTTCGCGGTCTCGACTTTCGATTTCAAAATAAAAACCTCGACCGCTGCGCGGTCTCATGTTACTACAATCATGTGTACATTTAACTATTTTTCAAGTAAAATCTTACTCAAAATATTGTCTTACAAACTTAGGATTTTTCTGCACAATGTTTAAAAATGTGCATGTAAAACATTGTGGTAAGCTTGTCCGACAAAAAGTGACGCATTCTCTCGGTCCGACACCCGAAACATTTGACTTTGACATGCTGGGTTACAGCGCCGTTTTCATGAATGGCGGTATAAATATTTGAGAATGCCGTAATTGTTTGACTGCAATCCTTTGTTGCCAGTTTCCTGCAGTTAGTCTGCTGTCAAGAATTTAAAAACTATAGCGGTTACAATTCATTATATTTTTGGAACTTGTGTTGTACCTTTTTTTGTCTCTGGTTTACGTGTTAACGAACAACCAAGATGGGTGTGTTTTGTCCAAATGTGAAAAGTGTTTTCCAATCAAAGTAATTTCAATCGGCACCAAAGGGGGACTCTATGAAAATGCACCTTCGGCTGATAATATATAATATATGATAAGGATGTGGGAAGTTTTCAAATATTTAAAAGTATGTAATACTTCATTTAAATGCAATGAAAATTTAAGAAACCATTTAGAAAATAAACATAATATTTTCCAAGGGTCTATTAGCCGTTCATTTACATCATTTAGCTGTAAGTTAGGCAAAAAAAGTAATTGTATAATTATTTCGATTTAATGTAGTCCATTTTATTACTGCTCCAAGAAACGGTTATGTTAGATTTGTAAACAAATTACTTGTAATACATTTTCCAATTTTAAAAAATTAAGTTTGGAATACTAGAAGCCCAATAAAATTAAAAAAAGCTAAAAACCTTTTCTTTCATAATTTGGTTTTGTCGCTTTTACAAAAACTTTTTGATTAAATTTACAGCATAGGGCATCTGTATAGGACCGAAACTTTCAAACGAGTTAAAAATATCTGCTTTGTAGGCCATTGCAAGAAAGTTATGAAGTTATTAAAATTATAATATGAATGGGATGATGGGTGACGAATAATAAGGAGGGGCAAATTCAGTAATAATTTTAGTAGCATCTTACACTTAGAAATAAATATTTATTTGCAAGAATTAAAATTGCAATTTAAATTTAATTTTTTTGTCAAGACATACCTGTTCCTTTTAATGACCGAACCGGTTCAACAAAATATATACTTTTGTGTTTTTTTGTTATATATTGTAAGTCTAAAAGTAATCAATAAGATACAGATAGCATTGGTGTAAGGCCTCTTGTAGTTTGGAAATATGGCCATTGAATCTATACATTATGATAAAAATCCCATTATATTCACATTTGTCTAAGCTATAAAAGTCCGGTCAATTTAGCTGTAAAAATAGAAGTACCCTTGCAGAAATTCCCAGAAAGCTGAAAATTTGCATAAATATTAGGAAAACCATTGTTATGGAAATTCTGAAAAGTCCCCATTGATCCCATTGTTGCTAAAAATTTTATTCAAAGTCAAAGGTTGCAAAAATGCGTTTTTTGGTTTGTTTAGCGAAATGAAACGATAAAAATGTTTTTTAAATGTTTTCATAGGAAGCAGGATAGAGGAAGCAAATAATACGGTCTATTTTAGTAAAATTTAATGGATGTCTAGTTATAAATAGATCTTATTCACAATCATCGTCATACGATTGGCTTTGATAAGTGGTGTGGTGCACGCTAGTGAACAAAAGGAGCCTACATTTTGCAGTCGCATTTCAAGTTACATCTCTTTTGCAGTTGCAAAAAATAGAATTAAGGAGCCTTTCTGGCGCAGGAAGAAGAAGAGTAAGGAGTGGTTCCAATACATTATTGACCTGCTTCCAACTCCATTCTTTGGGTCCAGTTGATTACCCAGCCACACCTGACCCTGGTAATAATACACGACAAAAATATTTATGAGCAGAAGCCGCGATTGGAGAAAGGCAAGCTAATTGCAGACATTTTTTATTAAGTGTTTGTTTTGCAAAAAATATGTGACGTAATTTTTCTATGCAAGTAATTTTTGGAGCTCCATAAACAGAAAGAGGAAAGCGAATTCCGTTGGAGATTAGAGTTTCTGGTGAATAATTGATATCTTCGAAAGCTTGTGTACAAGTAATAAAATTTTCTTTTTCGAACAATTTAAAAATTGTTGTTTTACCCCTTCGAAGCATTGCTGATGTTATATCACAGCCAGTCATATCATTTAAAAATAGTATATGATGTTTATTAGGGTAATCTCTAAAGAAAATATCAGAAGATGCCGATGTTTTTGCCATACGGCCACGTTGTTCCGTGGCTTTATTATGATATAACCATCAAATATGACAGTTACTCGTCGACCAAAATGTCTGCGTATAATGTGATGTTGCTAAATGTATCTTCTCAATCAAAGCACACTGTTTATGGGGTTATAAAGTTTGCTCTGTTACTTTTGACAAACTAGAAAAGAAAAACTTTTAATAATTTTTATTTAAAAAAATAAATAGCGTTTTCTAAAAAAATTCATATGAAAGTTAGTGATTTGTTTTCTGGAAAAAGTTAAGCTTGTATTAGTCACGCAGACTAATAGTTCTACTAAATTACAAATTACAAGCCCAATGATGTCAAAGGCAGCTTAGTCATGCTTATTATGGATAATACAGCGTAAGAAAATTTTGCAATCGTCTTTTCTTAAAACTGGTTGATGTTATGGAAAAAAATTTGAGGCAATTTTTGTAGATAATTGCATGATCTACAAGTTTTTCCTGTTATAAGTTTATCGTAAAACTCACCGTTTCGTTGAAAAATTTTAAAAATTTTGAAAACTTTGACCTTGAATAAAATTTTTAGCAACAATGGGATGGATGGGGACTTTTCACAATTTTATAACAATAGTGTCCCTAACATCTATGCAAATTTTCAGCTTCTGGGTATTTTTGCAAGGGTCAATGTCTAAATTGACCGGACTATAAAACCACTAAGTTTTGTGGCGTAGATAAAGATTATATCTAGTATTTTTTAGATTTGGATGGCCATATTTTCAAAACTAAAAAAGATAGCCTAATTAAATGCAGTATTTCCTTAAAGTTCTTTGAATCCCTTTTTAATGGTAAGTAAATATACAGTGTGTTTAAAAAAAATAGTAGTTTACTATTACATTCCTGGAGATTTGCCATATTTTCCAAACTATTAAAAATTGAATATATTACATAAATATCGACCCCATGGCAGACAAACATTTTTATGTTGGCTTATGGTCCGATGAAGTTCAATATTTTGTTATTTACCACGATATCACAAACACTCTTGCAAAAACAATTTTTAAAAAACTTACCACATCAATAATTTTTTTTGGGACGCTCTGTATACGTCGAAATATTTTTAGGACGTGCCTATTTGGAAACCCTACAAATCCTAAATAAGACTTTTTGTTATATCTCGTTAAATAACAAAAATATTGGACGTCTCCGTACCTGGTACCTGCCAAAGCCACTATGAATCAGACTTTATAGTCTACTATTGCTTATACCTACGTTGGAAGCATGCGCTGACAAACTTTTGGCTTTTACAGAATAATGAAGGTCAGCCGCTCACGGGCTTTTGGACTATAAAAACTTTTAAAATTTTATATCAAAATATTAGTAAACATTTAATTTTTAAATTTTTCTTTAATTCTATCTTGACGACGGTGACAGACTTGCTACCGAAAAGTCGATTTTTAATTTTTAGTTACTTATTTTAATTTTTGGGTTATTTAAGGGATTTTTCTTTTTTTTTCTTTATTTTGTTTTAGGAAAAATGATCTGATTTGGCGTGTACCCAAATAAATACCATCAATTTTATATTGCTTCATAAAACTTTCGACAGAAATTTTCTTAATTAATGTTTATTATTTAATCAGACATATAATAAAGATAATTTTAATCCGGAAAAAATCTATAAAACTGTGAGACAGGTATATGACAAAATAATTTATTATTATTTAAAAAATATTTTTAGTGCTGTCTGATGATACTGTGTTATCGCATAATCGATTGTTATAAACAACTGATTCGACTATTAATGTGAGGCGGCCTTGAAAAAGAAACTTTATGCCGGGTACACACACTCAGGTCGACCTGACAGGTATACCCGTACAGAATTTACATTCAGGTAGACTTGAGACGTGGACTTTGACGGAAGAGGTTTGGTTAAAAATCAGTCCAACCAAATCCAAAATAGTGCCATTTACAAGGAGAAGAAAACTAGAGGGTTTGAGTCCTCCTAATCTTCAAGGCACTGAAAACCAATGATGGGGGAGGGTCAAGTATTTTGGGGGTTATACTGGACTTAAAACTCACCATCATTTGCACAAAGTAATCAAAAGAGCGGAAACAGCATTAATGCTGGCAACACGAGGAGACTAAGGCCACAAATGGTTCACTGGTTATACAATACTGTGGTGAAATCAGCCATAACATATGCACTAAGACTGGACAGCATACGACTATGCTTTGTCTGGGCAAGGTGCAAAGACTAGCCTGCCTTGGCATAGCGAGATGCATTAAAAGCACACCAACAGCGGTCTTGGAGACCCTATTTGACCCCCGCCACTGTATACATTGATACAAGGGAGGCAAGAAAGGGGTTGTATAGATTAAAAATAACCTGAGCAACACAAAAATTACATCAGCACACATGGAATTAAAAAATACATAAGGAGTCCCATAATGGATATAAGGACAGACTATATGACCCCACAAAATCGTACCGACTAGACCATTTCAGGTGACAATACTTCAATGGGAGAACTGGGTAAACAAAAACTTCAGACCCTCTCTTCGAGGTCAAACCTGGTATACGGACGGGTTCAAAACCGAAGAATGGTCAGGAGCAGGTGTCTACAGTGAGATAGGAAACACTCGTTTGACCTTCCCACTGGGAAACCACCCCTCTCTATTTCAAGCAACAATTTTGGCGATTTTACAATGTGCAAGGATTTACAATCAAAGGCCCCGCACAAATTGTACAATCAACATTCTTAGAGACAGTCCAGCAGCCCTTGTGCATTAATTAATCCCAAGGTATTGTCTTGGCTGGTACTTGAATGCCTCAAGGAACTCAGGGAACTGGCGGAACGCAACAACACGAGGTTGATGTGGGTGGCAAGGTATTGGGGAATTTGAGGCAATGAAAACGCAGACAAACTGGCATGAAGAGGGTTAGCCACGACATACGTCGGGCCAGAACCAGTCCTTGGATTGCCAAAGAGTACCTTTCGAAGTGCGGTACAAAACTGGGTAAAGGACCTGCACTGGGAGAGGCTTCCTCAACACATGCATGGAAAAATATATATCAGAGGACCATGCACAAAAAGAGCTAAAGAACTACTCAAAATGGATAGGAATCAGCTAAGAACAATCAGACGTTTCCTCACCGGACACGCTCCAATGAAAGAACATCTGAACAAAATGGGATTACACAACGGAGATCTGGACTGCAGAATATGCAGAGTGACCGAAACAGTAACCCACATACTGTTAGAGTGTAAGGCATTGGATCACAAAAGACAGGTCATCTTCGGGGATATTACAGTGTTCCCGGAAACAAATGGTACGTACCCAGCAGACCTATACTGCCTGCTTCAAGGAAGGGTACTGAAATGGGTACAATAAAAGGGGAGTATGGTACAATAAGCCTTCAGGCTGCAGAACTACCGAACATGGAGGCGGCTCCCAAAGAGAAAAAAAAAAGACCTGAGACCTGAGCATGTGTGGGTTATTCAGGTTTAACTGTAAGTTTTACTTGTTTTTTTCCTCCGGTCTTTAATCGCAGCTTTATTATAAACGGTAAAGAAATGCAGGTTAAATATATAATAATTAAAAATTATATAATTCAAATAAAGTGTAAATTTAATAACAAATACGCTATTGTTGCGCCCAAAAATATATTTTTTTTGTTTTTATTATTTGACTTAATTTTCCAGAATAAAAGAATAAAATATTTTTATTTAGGCCTTTAAACAAGGTGTTATTTTTTTTAATATGTATGGTTTTTTCCTGGAGTACCGAATTTAGTCCAATTTGGTTCAACACTCTCTCAGATATTCGAGGGTTTCCAGACTTTTTGGACACCCTGTATTTTATTTTTGTTTATTTAATTAAATTATTTTTAACAACATTATAAAATGTTTAAAGCCGATTCCCCCAGGGGTGTTCACACGGGACGCACAAGTCGTCAGCCATCAGTTGATTTTTTTATACATATCTTTTTGACATCCCACGAAGGCATATGCCTAAATACCAGAGTACCGTGGGTGTCGGGTTATAAGATGTTTAACCCATCGTTCTTCCTGTTCCGTCAACGTTGTCCAAGCACTAAAACATGCAGTTATGCATTTCACAGCACCTTTTAGACAACGCGGTAGTGTCACCACGTTCGTTATTTTTAAATAACTACTACCTAAATATGTCTCCCCACTGGAAATCGAACCGGCGACCTCTGACTTCGAAGATCAAAGCTCTGTCCACTGCGCCACGGGGAGACAATGATTGTCAGGATTTTTCAAGGACACGAGTAAAATCGTATCTATGCATGTTTAAATCAGAATCACAACTTTTGTAAGTCCAACCGGTAGTTTATGTAGAGAATTTCGTCAAAAAGTCGTCACTCATACGGGAAAATTAAAACCAGTTCAAATTTGGCGGGTAAAAAACCAGGAGTTCTCACACTTTACCCACGACTCACAGGTGTAAATCGTTTAAAAGTCAAAACCTTTTACCCGGTGGGAAAAACCCCGACTCTTAATATCAGAGCTTATAAAAATATCCGTTGGCAACTCAAAAACGATTAATCAAAAATAATTTGGTAACATCGGAAATGCGGATCAAATTTTGTCACGTACTTACATACTTAAAAAAGATTATATTTTGGTAGAGTTGCGAATTAAATTTTATCAGATAAAATCGGGATGTTCTAAACTACCTTTGCTTTAAAACCAGTTTATTTTAATAAGGGGGTGACTCCTACATGGTCCAACCCTGTTAAATTATTTTATAGCTACACGGTCTGATTCTATTTATGAATGAATGAAAGACGAGGCTTAAGTGGATGTATAAAGTGTGTATTAGTCTCAGGTTTAATTAAGGAATTAAAAAAATAATAAAGATTTTACTCACCAAAACTAACCATGGCATGAAAATTTGTTGGGTTTTTAACCTGTCTGTAATGAGGTCAAGTCTAGGAACTCAATCATCCCCTCGTCTAGCAACTCGACTATGTCAGTCAAGGAATTCAACAAACAAGTACACCGGTATTTTTTACGCAGTTCGGTCAGTTATTTAACGGTGGGTAAGGGGTGACAATTCTGCCCGCAATTCTGACACGGATTAAAAACGGTCAGATAAAGAAGAAATGCTTGGTCCGCAGTTCTGACACCGATTAAAACGGTCAGCAGTTGGGACGCACCGAATAATTTAATTAAATAATTACTTTCTGTTTTCGGTTTTTCAGTTTGGTTAAGCCAGTTCTCGGTATTTGCCAGACTTTATTTTTACTAATATATAACAAAGTTACTAAATGCGGACACTTAATTTGGATGATCCTGTATAATATACAGTGCTTGTTGAAAGTCAAGACCCCCTCACTTTTTGAATTGTATGGTATTTTTCATGAAAATTTGAGGACTTAAGTAAGACAACATAAACCAAATTTAAGACAGGAATAACATACAGATATAAATGTCAAATTGACAGCTGAGCGCCATTTTGAAATAAAATTAAATGGAAAGGGGGTCTTGTGGCACATAATTTTCAAACTCCTAACGAGTGCGTCATAACCCCAAAATATAAAGTGAATACCTTTACCTCTCAAAAAATGGTACTTTAAAAAGTACCTGAATACCTGATTTGTATGGCCATATCTTCAAAACTAATAAAGTTAGATATACCCAATGTGGTATTTTCTTAAAAAGTCCTTTAGATGTATTTTTAATGATGATATAATATACAGGGTACCTCTTTAAGAAAAACTATACTTTTTGTCCTACTCTGTTTAGTATCACCTATTTTACCATTAAATAAATCCCTAAAAAGCTTTAAGAAAATTCCACATTATGTGTATCTAACATTATTAGATTCGGAAATATGGTCACCTAAATAAAGTCTTCGGGTAATTTTTAAAGTATCGCCATTTTGTAGTAGGTAAAGGTATTGAGTTTATATTCTGTGGTATAAAGTACCTCGTCAGGAGCTTAAAAATGATGTTCCACAAAACCCTTCTTCCTTTTTAATTTTTCTTTTTGAACATGGCGCCCAGCTGTCAGTTTGACATTAAATATGTCGTCTATTGTCTAACATTTGGTTTATGTTGTGTTACTAAAGTCCTTACATTTTTATGAAAAAAATACCAAACACTTCAAAAGTTATGAGGGTCATGAATTTAGACAAGCACTGTATAATTTTTGTAATATGCATGCGAAATAATTAGCGGGAAATACCTTAAATTGAATAATGTGGCAGACCATAACTTCTGTAAAACTAATTTAACAAAAGATATGGTTAAATGGTGTTGTTTCAATTAATCACTTCATACTCACTTGCCTAATATGACAACAAGACAATAAAGCACAGAATGTAATTAATAATAATTTTATTTATTTTTAAAACACATAAAAATCGTACAACAAAACAATAAGGTAAGATTAATCATCGCTGATGTGTTTTGTTTATACAATGTAACTACTAGAAACGCGCACAAGGTATAATTTAATTATTTTCGCTACAAAATATACAGGGTGTCTCACCGGGAAAAGCTGCGAGCGATTTCTCGAAAAGTAGGCTTCGGAAAATTTTGAAAACTTGGTAACATCATAAAGTCAGGGGGACAAACAATTAAAATATTTTGACAGTTTAATGACAACTTTCTTATTTTAAATAGAACAACCTATATATTATTTACTTTTAGATTCTGCGTAAAATTCTATACATAACTTATGTATAATGTTCTATATACTTTAGCCCAACCGTTTTTGACTTATTTTAAATTGTAAGTCAAAAGTGACGTTTGCAAGCCATTAGATAATCATCAATTTCTTCTAAATAAAAGCCTTTAATATAAGTTGGGGTTGGGTTCCTTGTAGAAAAGTAGCTTTTTAGTAGACAGTATTGATATTTTTACAATCAATAAATACATTTTTAAATGAAACACCCTATTACGAATAAAAAGATCTTTTAAAAAATACCACATTTGATATCTCTGGCGTAGATTAGGATGACTTAACCCCCTACCCCTGAAAATGGTAAAACAATATAATTTTTAGCTCTAAATTATTTTCTTATGGTATAGGACAAATTAAATAATAGAAAGTCCTCCCTCATATCATTTTTTGAAATAAAATAAAGTGGAAAATACCCTAAAATTATCTACGCAAGTGTATGCATTTCAACTACACTACTCAAAAGAATTATCGCATATGCTCGATTTCTTCCATAAGCTTCAATACAAAAATGCTTTCATTAAAATGGCCATATCTCTTTTAATTATTAAGATATCAAGACAATTAAAAAAATAAAATGTTAAGAAAACGTGAAGCTATAACTTTATATTAACCATTGTTTTTACTGTTAGCAATAAATCCTACGGGGTGATAAAAAAAAATTGAAAAAATGGATAATTTTTAATCGCCCTATATAATGTGCTGTTAAAAGGGAGAAATCTCATTTGTTAATAATTTATACCCTTACCCATTTCTGATATTTTATAATCACAAATTTGACTACTCCCTTTCAACAGCACATCATACAGGGCGATTCAAAATTATCCATTTTTCAATTTTTTTATCACCCCGTAGGATTTATTGCTAACAGTAAAAAATAAAGTTATAGCTTTACGTTTTCTTAACATTTTATTTTTTTAATTGTCTTGATATCTTAATAATTAAAGAGATATGGCCATTTTCATGAAAGCATTTTTGTATTGAAGCTTATGGAAGAAATCGAGCATATACGATAATTCTTTTGAGTAGTGTAGTTTCGAAATATGACAATCTAAACCTGAAGAATAATTTTTTATTTTTATAAAAACGTTTTATATCCCCCTAACTTATTATTTTTTAACGTATATAATAAATACAAATACTGTTTTGTTTCTTAATTTTTTTAGTATCCATATTTTTTATCGGAATCCCTAATATCTTAAGATATATAAGGTTTTACAACTTATCAAACAAACTTTAAGGAGCTAATTTGACAATAACTAGCACCAACTTTGTTTCTTCTTCACATCAACGACCTTCTTTCTTCCACAACCAATCCCATTCATAGTTATGCTGACGATAGTACCCTTCACTCCACTTTTCAGGTTCCCAAACCAATCTCTCAACCCGACTTGGAAAGCAAACGCAGAGCGATGCAGATATCTCTTTCACAGGATCTCAGTTTGATATTGGATTGGGGCGCCAAAAATCTCGTTCAATTTAATGCATCAAAACACAATCGTGTTCCTTGTCGCGAAAAAAAATCATCAAACACTCATCCTTTGCTTATGAGTGGCTAGGTTTTGCAGAGCGGGGACACATTTAACCTTGTGGGCATCACATTTGAGAAAACCTTAACTGGCATAAACACATTGTATCTATAGGCTTCAAAAAAGCTTGGATTTCTTTTCTGAGCCAAAAAGTATTTTTCTTCTTCCAATTTATACACTTTGTATGTGTCCCAAATTCGACCCCTCTTTGGAATATTGTTCTCATGTCTGGGGAATGGCATCCTCTACAACCCTCAGCATTCTTGATGCCATTCAAAGAAGGGCTGTTCGTCTTATTAATGATCCTTTACTTACTCAAAGACTTCCTTCTCTTGCTCATCGTCGAGCTGTGGGAGATCTATCGCTCTTCTATAGATACTTTTACGGTTTCTGCTCCGACGAATTGTCCAGTATAGTCCCCTCCTCTTGCAGTTCCCAACAGAGAAACTCGTGGTGCCGCCGTATGCACCATACAGTTCAATTGGACAGGCCCCGAACTTCCCATTTCGTTCGTTCTTTTATCCCTAGAGTTTCCTAGACTGTGGAACCTGCTGCCAGCGGAGGTCTTTCCTTCCCCAAATCTTCAAGTTTTTAAGTCCCGTGTTAACAAACTTCCTCTTACCCTGCTTAAGACACCCACGGTACGTTAGTATTTAGGCTTTCAGCCTTCGTGGATTGTCCAAAGATAAAAAAAAAAAATGTGAAAAAACCTTATTTGAACATACATAATATGTCCTAAACGTCTTAGTTTTTGTAATAACTTTTTGTACCTAATTCAAGATCTTCTTACCAGTGTCGGTCATGAGGGATTTAAGGTAAATATTTTTAAGGAAAAAAATGGTACGTCACTGCATTTTTTTAAAAATATATTCTTTTTAATTCCCATTTAGTACAATTTATTTTTATTTTTAAAAAAGCAGTGGCGTACCTTTTTATTAAAAAATATTTAACTTTAACATGTCATGGACGACACTAGTAATAATTAATTTTTTCTTGTATGTCGAAAAATATCTTTTGATGCATAGGAGTCGTACCCCAAATTTTTAAAAATATCTTAATTGGCATAAAAGTTATTACAAAAAAAAACATTTTATTTTTTTATTTCTAACACCCTGTACTTCAAAAACTAAAACGTTTAGGACACACGTAAGTTTTTACATTTTTTATTGTTAAAATTAGCCCTTAGAGTTTGTCAGATAAGTTGTGAAACCTCCACTGTATACAGGGTACAACAAAAGTGTAATTTTTTTTAAATGGAACACTCTATACTGCATGAGCAATAGGTTTTGGTATATGGGCCAGTAATGATAATAAACAAACAAGCACTATTAGTCACCCTCTGTTAACATGCCGGTATTTAGTTAGACTGTCCCTTTTTCCTTACATTGCCGATGTGTTATGTTGTTTAGCTGAACCGGTATATTGAATCATCATGAAAAAGATTATAGATATAATTTAAAGAGCATTACAAAAATTCAAAATTTAATATGTCTATCTTTAATGGTTTTAAAGAAATGACAAAAAAATAAATCAGGTCAGTGGAAAAGTGGTACAAGTAGCATTTCGTAAAATGAAAGAATAAAGACGGCAATATTTTATTTATTTTTTATTTTATTTTTGGGTCAATCGATGTTTAATTTGTTTAAGCGCGAAATCACTATGTCCCTGAAGCCTCGTTTTCACGGTGATAGTTTTCGCGATAGGTGCTATCATGATGGTGACTGTCACATAAACTATCGTGAACTATCACCATGGAAATAACCCGATTGTAGCTATCATGATGTCGCGATAGTACTTTTGCACTTTCTCGCTTGCCTAGATAAAGTGAGTTCGTTTAAGAAATTGCTAGCAGAGCGAGCAGATGCAGAGAAAAGTCACGTCCCTTTGGAGCTAACAGAGCTGATAGCAGTTACCGAACGCGTTCTAAAACATTTGACAGTTCGACCTACTTGCGAATGAATGGCCATTTACGTGATCTGTCATATCTTCGGGATTAATGCAAACAAATTCGCAAATTTTACAAGAATACAGTAAACAACCAACTAAATCTTCTGATTCCATGTCTTTTTTGAAAAAATGACAATATTTTGAAATTTCTCGTTTTCCAACCTATAAATGTACCTGATTTTGCGTTTTCTATTTTTGACATAAAATTTTTAGATCTGTCCGCTCGGCGATTTGACTTGAGGCGATCCGAGCTAGCTCCGAGCATTCAGATCTTCAATTATCGAACACAGAGCAGATCTAGTCAAGCTTACAGATGTACTAAACGAACGGAAAATTTGACAGTCGGGCGTTTCGAGGTAACAGATTAGTAATAAACGAACTCACTTATAGTTCATAGTTCGGCGTAACTTTCATGATAACATTTTTTACGTAAAGTACGCAAGTAGTCTACTAGAAACCTTCTAAGGATACCAACCATTCGCGCCAGAATACTTAAAGTTTAGCTACATAGGCGCAACTTGGGGGGGCTAGGAGGGCTTGGCCCCCTCAAAAGGAAATTAAATAAAATTAGCCCCCAAGATTTCGCATCCAAGCCGAACCCTATGTGATTAAAAGCTGATAAGAGAAAGTGATTTTTATGTCAATAGTGCCACTTTTACCTAACTGTAGGTAATTCTTGTGGCAGTAATGACAAATAAATCCTTTATAGTTCCCAAATTTTTTGCGAAGTCTCGAAGCTTGCCTCATACCTTTCGGGACTACCAAGACTCCAGCCCCCTAAAAACCGAAGCAAATTGCGCCTATGGTTTAGCATCAAATTTGTTGTTTGTTTTTACGAATTGCACGTGGTACGTGATTGTTTACAATAAATCTTACAAATAATTGATAGAAACTGCAAAGAATGAGCCGAAGGCAATTTTACATAATACATTTTTTGAAAGAATATGTAAGGTTTTCATGTTTATGGAAAAAAGCTCTTCTGATTTTAAAAACAGAGCAAAGAGAGACCATGCTGAGGAAATTCTGCTGCCCTTATCAGGACTTTCTACATTAATAGTACATTGGTTACTACCGTAATAGTTTTTATACGTGTAGACACCTCAATTTCTATTATAGGACTATCGAGGTTACTATCATAAGAGCACTTTCACAACAGTACTATCACCGTGAAAACGAGGCTGAATAAAAAAAACAGAAAATACCAGGTGTCGACGAATTTATTAGACAAAGCCATAACTCCCAGAGTATTAGACATATTAAAATAAGATTTGGTATCTATCGGTAAACTGGTATGAGCAGAGAAGAGTTAATGCATATTTTCTACTTTTCAATCACTTCCGGTTTGACCGGAAATATCTCTAATTTTAAATTTTTAAACGGAAAACCCTGTATATTTTGACATTTTTGATTCCTGAGCCAATTCTAAGTTAAAGTGTGACATTTTAAAAAGTTTTTAGGCCTACTTGATTTTTTTAAAACAATGTTTAATATTGCATCTAGGTGGCCATGATTGGGTTCCAATTAATCTAGTGACCCTAGGTGATGTTAGAAAAATACAATCGCAAAAGTTTTAGTGACTAATATGAAAGATATGAGTAAAACAATTTGGTCAAATTAACATTTCCGTGTCTAAACTACTACTTTTTCAAATGGCAACCTTTTTAGACCAAGCACTTTTCAAACAAAGGATTTATTGACGAATCCAACGAATACCAATTTATTTTCGAGCGGATTAAAAATAAAGTCATAAATAAAGGATCATAGCCCACCTAGATGCAATAGTACAAACAGCTCTAAAAAAATCAAGTAGACTTAAAAACTTTTTAAAATGACACATTCTAACTTATAATTGCCCCAGGAATGTAAAAATAGTAAAATATACAGGGAGTTCTACTTAAAAATTCAAAATTGGAGCCATTTCCGGTCAAACCGAAAGTACCTAACCAAAATTTGAGAAAAACGCGAAAACTCACCTCTTTTTATAGTATTTACATACCTACATAAAAAGCATTTCTAAAAGCTGCATTAAATATACATTAAAAACCTTCACCACGACACGCTACTGTTATGCAAGGCAATGCCAATATCCAATTGTAAATTTATTTTTATATATCTTGTAACTTAGACCATTCAATAAATCAATTTAATATACAGATCGATGCCTTTTCAATTAACCTAGAAATATATAAATAATTATAACCTTGGCCTTTCAAATCAAAATATTATTACTTTAGTTACCATTTGTAACAATATTTTTTTGTTTAAAATACAGGGTGCTCTTAATGATAAGTCATAAATTTATCAGCTTGTAGATTTCATATGGAAAAGCCAATTTACCAGAAATTGTTTATATAGTTGGAACCACGTTTAATTCATTCTGAAAGCGATGCCGCAAAGTACACAAAAAATGATTAAGTAAACAAACCCTTTTGTGAACAATGATTTATTGCAGCAAAATATATTCGACGGGTACGCCACAGGTTTTATGGCAGGCCAGAGACGAAATAAGAGGATGTTTTTAAAGTGCGTGTTACGTGTTTTCACAATGTTTCTATTTATTTATCTAAACAATATGTAATTAGGCTCTGTCAGAGGCTATGTGCTTTTCAAAAGGTTTGTTTACTTAATCATTTTTTTGTGTACTTTGCGGTATTACTTTCCAGAATTAATTAAATCTGGATCCAACTATACCAGGGCTTTCCAAACGGCGTGTTGCGACGCCCCAGAGCGTCGCACTTTCGTCTCAGGGGCGTCGAGTATTGATGTGACAAAAGGGAAAGGGAAGAACATTTCTTTTTTTGTCATCAATTTTATTAAGGCGCGACACAAGCAAAGACCTTTGCGCTTTTTAAGAATTGGTGCGGTAAAAATGGAAAGGACTTTTTTGGAAATCGGCATCTCAAGGGCGTCGTAAGACAATTGGGAGCTTCCAAGGGCGTCACAGTCCAAATAAGTTTGGGAACCCCTAGTTTCTACTATAAAAGTTATTAAATAAAGAATTTATTTATAGAAATAAAAATGTAAAGCTTCACCGAAATTCTGATATTTTCAACCATTGTGGGCCTAAAAATGTGTTTTGTTTATTTTTATTTGTTTTCCATTGATATACTTGGTTTTTTAGTTTCTTTGTGTGACTTTTTATTCGACCAGTGGCACATCGTTTGTACAATAGTGCTGACAGTGGCGGCCGGTACTAAAGGGCACAGGGGAACGTGCCCACCCTTCAAACAAACAAAAAAACGACGATTTTGTTTAATATAATTTAATTTCAGATATTTACTATAATCCTATTAAAACCTTTCTAATCACTATGCTCAAAACATACTTCTAAATTACTCACGTGACAACGCCTAAATATCAAAAGGTTCTTCCGGGGAACGCGAAAATTCTGCCCGCTTTATCTATGTATTTTGCTCAAGTAACATACGTCTTTTTTACGCGAAATTAGTACAGGGAGTGGGCACAAATTTACGTATCTCCAGGTAGAAATCGCAAGTTAAAGGGTAGTGTCTTGTAGAGTTGTATTAGTAGCAATATTGATTGTTGATTATGATTATTCGTGTTAGTTGATGAAATTCGTACTTTGAGAGATATGTGATGTGATATGTGATAATTTAGAAATAGATCCATAACTGGAAATAAATTTGGTGTAGTTCCTACTACAGAATAACAGTTTGCCTTTTAAACAGAAACTTAATTAAACAAAAAGAAAGACCTACTTCCGGTCTTCTAATTATTTATGCATCTACTAGTAAAACTAGGACATACAAAAGAGTTTTTAATAAGAACATTTTTGGAAAATATGACTGGATGTATGGGTGCTCGGTTACAAATAAACTGTTTTGTTGTGTATGCTTATTGTTTAATAAAGAAATACTAGCGTGGACTAAACATGGGGTAAGTAAACGATCTAAAATATGTAGCAAAATCTATCGAAAATCATTATAATATACAGTGAATCCCTGATTTCGATAACAATGCGATCAAAGCATCGATAAGAAAGATAAGTAATTGTTTACTACTGCTACATTACACTACGCCAATTGTAATGATTTTTGGCATACGGTGGTTTTTGGGGGCTGATTACGAATCTTAAACAATTTTTAGTCGGCAACATTTCGTTTTTAAGATATCCATCATCAAACGTGAAAAGGCCGTGCCATGGCTACTGTGATTGAAAGTAAAGCAAGTTTATAGAAACAATAAGCAAAATAAGTACTAGTAAATAGGGTTTTTAAGGGATGCAAATTAAATATTAAGTGCCAATTTAGCAAAAACTCAAGAATTGCGTGCAAAAAAGGGAAATATGGTAAATTTAGGTTAGTTTTCTATTCAAGTTTGATGTTGGATATCTCAAACAAAACGTGTCTGACTAAAAATTTCTTTAGATTCGTAATTAGCGCTTCAAAAAGCCCCCGTATGCCAAAAATCATCAAAATCGGCGTGGTATTCGGTAAGTATAAAATTACTGAAAAATAGGCGAATGGATTTTCTTTTTAAATAGAGGCTAAGCTTTGAATACATTTTATTATTATTTCTTTTTGTGAGTGCTGATAGTTGTAAGATTATTTTAAAAGTTTAAATGTTTTATATAAGTAAGACCTGTTTATAAAAACAAAAAAACAGAGAGAAAGTTGCAATTCTTACAATTGATGAATGTTATATTGCTTTCAAAATTATTATTTTTACGAAAAAACATTAGTTAGTATTTCTATGCATTGGACTTATGGAACAAATTAAACAATTATTACCATCAAAAATCTTATTTTAAATTAAAAAAAGTTATTGAATGTGCGATGTAAAATAAAACATGGTTTTTGTTTTCCTGATGGCCGAAAATCAACACCCGGTATAAAAGTTTATTTTTTGTAGGGTTTCATCAGGTGGTTTAACAGATCAATATTTTACGACCCAGCCAATTAGAAATAGCTGCAATGTAAAAGGATTTAAGAACTTTATACAATGAAACGGTATACAAGGTGTGCTTATTTCTAGAGAAAGTATTGGGTGGTCCGAAAGATGTAGAAGATACAGAAGCCATCAGGGTCGCTTATATACAAATTTTAAACCTATAATTGAAAATATTTCGAATCCATTCAATGGCTTTATTGAATAAAAGAATATCTTGTTTCAGCAGTCTATTAAAAAAACAAAGTCAATGATGGATTCTTAAAAACAAAAGTCGTATTTTAAACTTTTTCGCGCCATCTCTTATAGTTCAGGAAGTTGTTATAAGTAAGTGCAATTTTTCTAGAATTTTTAAAATTTTAAAATGGTACATTAAACAGCTCCTTATAAGCCAATTTTGCCCTAATTTACCGAGTAATTTACCAACTTCGTATTCCTCACAGTTTTCAGAATCTCAACATGGTGAATCCCAAATTTGCAACACTCTGTATAGCCAGATAAATATTGTTATTGAGGAGAATAAAAATTAAAGATTTTTTGTATTTTCTCATCTTATATCGACTATTACAGTGCATTTCTTTCATGTACACCCTTTTTATTTTTTTAACGGATTAGTGTTAAAAATGTAAACTTTGGTAGAACCCAAAGCCAAGATGGGGCCCGATGGGCCATGGTTACAGGGTTACATGCAGTCTCCTAACGCCCCCGGGGGCACCAGGCGACACCCCCTGTACCTAGCCTTATCTACGCCAATCGGGACACTAGCATGGATTGACATTCAATTCATCCGCTACTCGAGTTCAAACGGTAAAAATAAAAAAGTTATAAAGGGCGAAGGCAAAAGCCACCAAGAGGCTAGGCCAAGCTTTAGAACAAATTTCCCAGAGGAAATTGAGAAGAACTTTGAAAGCCTACGATTTTGGCTAAAACAAGACAAAAAGCCAGAAGCCAAAGGCCAGGACGTCTAAGACTCCAAACCTGGAACGTCAAAGGACGCAGAAGTCCAAAGGGAAGAAGCTGAGGTGGAACAGGAGAGCGGCTCCGAGGAACCTCTTCTTACCCAAAATAGCATCAGTCTGTTAAAAAGACCTCCGGCCACCCAGCACAAGGACATAGCCAGGATGGAGGAGGATCTCTTAAGGAGCCACTCCCAAAGCCCAACCTTATCCTAACGATGGAGCTTCAGGCGAATCTCCACCATGCGAAGGCAGCATCCGCCGCAATTGGGAGGAGATTCCAAAAGAAGGTCTTGATATAGCCCTCATACAGGAACCATGGCTGAGTAACGGAACCATTAAAGGACTCGGCTCAAGTGGAGGTAAGCTATTGTACGATGCATAAGCCCCTAATCCCAAGACCTGCATCCTTTATAATAGCAACCGTATAAATTGTACACTAATTCCGGAGCTCTGCTCCGGCGATTTTGTTACAGCAGAAACCACAGCAACAACAGCAGATGGAGGCACTGAGACCTGGGTGATCTGCTGTGCCTACTTACCCAGTGAAGAGAGGCCCTGCCCCCACTTTTGTTTAAAGTTAGTTTTAAAAAATACCCCATTAGGTACATCTTACTTTAATAGCTTCGGAAATATGGCAATCCCAATCAGGCATTTAGGTACTTTTTAAAGTACCGCCATTTTGTAGTAGGTGTTGGAATTTACTTTATATTCAAGGGTTATAAAGTACTCGTCAGGAGCTTTAAAATAATGTCCCACAAGCCTCCCCATTCCATTTAATTTTTTTCTCAAGAAGTCCCGCCAGCATCTTGAAATTTTATACTAAAATATAATATTTATGCAACAATGTCATATCCTCGGTCATATCCCTAAGTTTTTTTTAAATCATTCCTTTAAAAATAAAGGATATTTAAAATACGCGTTTTATTTATTTTAATTATTTTTTAAAGTTATAAATAATGATGCAACATATTCTTAATTGAATTAAATAACAGAAAATAAAGACATCACAAGCATTTTAAACTGGGTTGTTAAAACTTAATTGCGTAAAATAACAATCAAGGCTAATCAGAAGTACTAGTACTCTATTGGTACTAAATATACCCTATTCAGGGTGGCCCAACTCTATTTATACACGTAATTACTATGCCCTGTACAAGATACAAAAACAAACTTAAAATAAGAAATGTTTATTTGGATACATTTTTTTATTGACAGTACTAGTTAATATACAGGTGTTTTAAAAACAGATTCTTTCTTGTCAAGTAGGTTTTATTAAATGAAACACCCCATATATTTTAACAAATTTTGACTTGGTAATAAATTCCACATAAAAAGAGTGTAAGACACGATACGCCAATTATTGCTGGTTTTTGAGATATCCATATTATGCTGGTATACTAAAAATATTTTGGCTTTAAGGTCGACAGAGAACTAAAAAAAAGTTATAAATATTATAATGCACTGGCTGTTTTTAAATTTACCCAAACAGCAAAAACTTTCCATTGAGCAATCCCCCATATAGTAAGTAAAGCATGCGTCGCCACTATTTCTTGACCTTGCTGCAGAGCTGGGATACACTACCAAACAATGGTTAAGCTGGGGAGCGGACATAAAGCATCGCGAGACCCGTGCTTTACTTATGTGGGGGATTGCCCAGTGGAAAGTTTGTGCTGTTTGGGTATTTATATGAAAAACGCCTAAAATTCAAATTAATTTGTGATTTCCGGCGGTTCCTACTTATTTTCGGGGTGAAAGCCGCCGTCCGACGATTTTGTCTTTAAAACCATTGATAACCGCCGAAAATAGTAAAGTAGTAGTAATAAATACTTTTTCCTGAAGTTCGTGTTTTTCTTTGTAAATTATTTTTCGTAGTTTTGTTTTCAGTTATCAGAACAGATAATACGTCTCAGGATGCGTGTTTTAAGAGGACAAATAGACCAAACATTTTTAAAATTTAAAAAGCTTTATGAGAAAACTGGTCGGATGATCCAAAACTAAGATGTTTTTTCAATTGGTACATAGCAAATTATAACTAAAAATATGAATGATCAGAAATAAAGTACTTCTATTTTTTTAAATAGAACAAAAAAAAAGTAAGTAAGCTTATTTATTTTATTTTTGATAACGAATCTGAAAGAATTTTAAGCCGAAAACGTTTCGTTGTTAAGATATCGAACATCAAATTTTAAAAAACGAACTATCCTTATTTTTCACTATACTCTCCTTCTTGTATCAACTAATTTTTGATTTTCACCTCTTTAAAATCCAGTTTTTCATGTATTTTACAGATTTTATCAAATAAATTGCAAAAAGGTTTACTTTAAAAAGTGTAAAATACATAGAAAACGGGGTTTCAAAAGGTAAAAATCAACTATTGTGTGCCCCTTTAGCCAGGGCCGTGCTCTACCGGGTGGTGCAAGGCACCAGGGCGCAATGCTGCGGGGGCGGAAAATTAAAAAAGGGCGGCAATGTTTGAAAATGAACGGCGGTCTTTGTTGGAAAGAAAATAATTTGTAATTAACAATGAATTGGGGACCTTTTTTTTGTTCTTCAAAAATATTTGATACGAAGGTAAGAAGCAAAGTTGAATTAAAGAATATAGGACTGCAGTCTGAAATTGGGGACCTTTTATTTTGCTCTTCAAGAATTTTAATCTCGGATAACATTCTGTTTTAGGGGCGGCTTTTTATCAGGGTTTAGAACGGTCTGGCTTGCATAAAGAAGGGGGGAATATAGTGAACATGATAGTTCATTTTTAAACTTTGATAATAGATATCTTTAAAAACTAGGGTTCAGATGCCTGATCAGTGCCCTCAGCCTCTACAAAAATGGGAAGGTTACCACTCCAGGACAACAAATAACCTCACTCTTCTTTTTGTTCTACTTTTAAACATATGTATGATTTTATTTTGGTCATTATCCATACTTTAAGTTATATTTGCCTCTAAATAATTAAAATCCGACCTTTAGAGCTCTGATAGGAGTAATTAATAAATAATTAAGAAAATATGCTTTGTGATTGACATGTGGAAACGCCGCCGAAAGGTTATACTGCGCTCGAAAAGTTTATCGAATACGGTATATGTGACATAAAAAAATTGTCAGCTCAATACGTTTTTTGGTGATAGTAAGTATCCGCAATAACTAGAAAACATGTTTTTTCCGAGTGTTTTTAAGTGAACAATTCGACGACAATAATTCGATGTATCAATGCTTACGTTAGTTGACAAAGTTGAGGTTAGTTAACAGAAAATTTCCATGCTTATCCTTAAATTTATGAGACTACTTAACCTTGTTTTACAAATTTGTTATTATTTTTGTCAGTGACTAATTTGCTTTTTCAATTAAATATCTTTTTTGGTGAGCTGATAAGGGTGGTTTAGAGATTTTATTAGTAAATAGAACATAACAAGTTTAAAACCTATAACTTGTTTAAAGATACTAGTTCAGTAGATTTGTGCGTATGATTTCTATTGTTTTTACGCAGCGTTGCCAAATTAAATACCACAGGTAGTCAAATTACCTTAAGCACTCATTTGATTCTTGTGGTATCGGCAGAACCACCTTAAAAATCATAAGAACCAAAATATTATTTTCTGTCTTTACTTTTAATTGTCAATGAGTAGCAGCATACTGCTGATATCTCAAACACCAGCAATCATTGACGTATACTGTGTTATACATTTTTGATGTAGAACTTATAAGAGTTAAAATTTGTTAAAATATACAGGGTGTTTCATTTAAAAAACCTACTTGACAATGAAAATTCTGTTTTTGAGACACCTTTTATATTAACTATTACTGTCAATAGCAATAGTGTGTCCGAGTAAACATTTTTATTTTAAGTTTATTTTTGTATCTTGTACAGGGGCGAAGTTATTTGATATATAAATAGAGTTGGGCCACCCTGTATTTTTAAAAATGTTGAGTTTTTTATAATTTTTTAATTTTATTTAATTTTAAAATACATGTTTAAAAAGTAAGCTTAACAACAAACTTTTAATGTTAATGGAAGTAAACCTACACAATATACAGGGTGGATATTTTCAAACGAAACAGAGGTAATTTTGGGCACTCCATATCATACAAAAAGAAAACGCTTGACACATCAATTTTTGATTTTAGGCTGAAAACATTTTTTCGCACATTTTTACCCCCTAAACTGCAACCCTCTAGCAGTGGTAAAGTAAAACTCACCCCCAAATTCTTAGCTGGAAAGAGGAGGTCGAGTGATACCTTATTTTGAAAGTTTCTTGACCCTGATTACAACTGCCAAGTTTAAAGTCTCTGCTATTATTTTTGTTGTTTGTGACAGCTTGTCAATATTTTAATTTTTTAATGTATAATAATAAATAACCTGCAAAGCAACCTTATTTCTTTAAACTAAGGGACTGGACATAACGAATAGCAAATAACATAACACCTAAGCAATGTATATAAGGAAAAAAGACAGTCTAACGAGAATACCGGCATGTAAACATGGGTGACTTATAGTGCTTGTATTATTGCATTACTGGCCGACATGCCAAAACCTATTGCTCATGTAAGTATAACAGTTTTTTTACAAAATGGTATGTTTTCGTACTTACGCATATTTTTTTATTGTAGATTTAAAAACTAAAACACACGCTTTAAAAGCACATCGAACTAAAAAGTGAAAAATAATTATTTAAAATAAGCTTAAAACAATAATAAAAAGAAAAATACTAATATTATTGTAAAAAGCGCTAGATGCTTGATACGAAAAATATGGCACAAAGCGCTCAAGCTTTTTTAAAATATTACCAGCATTTTTGTTCATCATTATTTTAAGATTACTTTCAAAATTATTTTCCATTTTGTGATTCGATGTTCGTTAAAAGCAGTGTTTGTTAGTTTTTAAACTATATTTGTGATTTACGTTTTTAGATTGATATGCTAAAAAAGCGTGTTTTTATTTTTGTTAAACAGATTTTAATTCGATTACTTGTCAAAAATATTTTTTCTAGTTCTCGTAATTAGTATTGAAAATCTCCAACAGATGGCGGACAGTTGTAGAAGAAATTACATACATACAAACATACAAGTGAAGCTAATAAAGCCGTGTTAGAAATTATGGAGTTTGTGACTACCATCGAAGGGGTATGTGATTTAATTTTAATTTATATAGAAGATAATTTTTTAAGGTTAGGAGAAGTGAAAATTTTAAGGTTAAAAAAATGTTTTGATCTTTTGCTACATTATATGGATATCGGTATTGAGAACGGAATTCTAGTATCGATATGATTGCCAGTTTATTTAAATAGTAAGAATATTTCTAAAATTTATTGTTTTTAATGTACAGGGTGGTGCGATTTTGACTGTTTTAAGAGGAAGAGACTCGTATTTCCTGATAAGATAGAAAAAAATTGACAGCTGTCTTGCGCTCGATTTTCGAAATTAGATAAATGGTGAAAACGCATCCCGAAATCTCTATCGGTATCCGAGATATAGGGCGTTTTTAATTTTTGGTCATTTTGCAAAAATTCGTATGTCCGTCATTTTTGAAAACTTCCTAAAACGGTGTAAACATTCTTAAGGCATTTTTTAAGTGGAATCCATTGTACTACTTAGATTTTTTAAATTATTCCTAGTTTCGTTTAAAATATATAAAGCTTAGTTTTTTTAAACATAATTCATAGTTGGCCATGATCTCAAAAAATGCTTATTTTTTGCTTTTTCCAATGAGATATTTTTATTTATATCTTTGAAATTGAACGAGATATTTCAGTTTTTTAATTTTTGCTATAGTAGGTCATGGAAAAAATCGGCAATTGTCAAAGTCAGGTTAATAATTTATCATTTCTATCAATAACTGATTGGAACTCTGTTTTATCTGAGAGTATTGCAAAATGTTTAAAAATTACAAGAAAGTTGACATGTTAAATTGCTATTTCCTGTTTGGTAAAAATTGCCAAGGCCGCAAGTAAATTATATTTGAATAGATTTTCGGAACGTCGTCATCCAGATAAAAAGACTCTTTCAAGTTCTGAAATCAAATGTAACAAATTACGGAAGTTTCAAGAAGCCGAGTCCAAGAACGTATGCAGTTAATGGTAGAAAGTGGAAATTCAGGAACTAAATATATTAGGTGAGGTTTTAGACCATCCTAACACGTCTCATCGATCGGTAGTTGAGGTAACTGGTGGTGAGAAAACTAAAGTTTTAAAACCCTTTCAAAAGCACAAATTTAAACCGTGCAGAGTAAAAAAAAGTTCATTATCTTTAGAATGGGGATTTCAAACAAGGGTTACCCACTTTTGTGAGGTTGTATGTGGAATCAGTGCAGATTGAACAATAACTTTCATATGAACGTTATCGGGACAGATGAAAGCC
>JACEGR010002658.1:0-122716 GCA_014170235.1 Listronotus bonariensis | reverse complement strand
TTCTGCGATAGTGTGCTGTCTGCTTATTTAAGTGCATAACATGTAAAAAAATTGGCAATAAACATTTTTTTAATCAATACTAAAAATTAAATTTTATTTCCAAAATAAAAATTACAATTTTGAAATGTCCCGGAAAATGTAGCTGATCCCACTATAGAATGGACGGTGTTTTTGTGATGGTAGAAGCGGTGGTAGCACTAACGCTATTTTGTATAGAAGAACAGTCTATTAAAAGAATTTTCAATAGTCGATACGGAATTAACCTCGGAATTAACTGAATTGGCAATCATTTTGGCTACCTTGTTTTTTGAATGAAATACTTTCTTCTATATATCCTTCAGCTACTGAAGAGCTTTTCCATTTCCCATGTTGTTTTAGCGTTTCAAACGAAGCACCTGCCTTAACAAGTAAAGTTGACGATGTGCGACGCAAACAGTGGCCGGTGTAAGCTTCTGCATTATCCAATTTTAAAAATTTTGCGATTAATTTTGGGACGCTTCCTATGGTATTTTTTCCAATGGGTTGTACTGTACGTCGACCCTTTCTATAAGTAAGAAAGAATCTTCGCTCCTTTATTCCAGCTGGTCTTAATGTTGTGTACTTTTTTATTAAATTTAAAGCGCCTAAATCTTCTTCAATGATAGTAAAACTTTTTAAAGTTAAAGTTTTAGTTTCTGGTACCTTTATAACCAAGACTGTTCCTCTATCTTCAATGTCATCAATAGTCATTTTGACCAACTCATCTCGTCTTAAACCTCCAAAAACACCCATTACCAATATGACTTTGTGTACCAAGTAGATATCATCAGGAGCCTTCTTAATAAATTTTAATATTTGTTCTCCTTCCAAAACTTTAGACTTCTTCGGGACGTATCCTTTCGACTTAACTTTTAAAAAAGATATGAGACGATGGTATTGCGAAATGTCTATATTTTCATAGACCATCAACGTAGATCTTAGGGTGGAATACTTGGTGCAGAGAGAGTTCGGACTGTATTTTTCCGACTAAAAATAATAAAGTTTGTTAAACATATGTATTAAAATAAAATCAATAACTTACCAGTTCCTGAAAATATGCCATTAAAACGGTTTCGGTTATTTGAAGAATTGCGTTCGCATCTTTCCAAATACCAAATATGCCATATTCCCGATCATACTGTTGCCTTGATTTAACTGGCAAAAAGATTTTCGGTCGCTTTTATGGCCTTTTCTCTTATATTTTGTGGAATTTCTTCCATTTTGAGCAAATCGTTAAATAAAAATGCAAACTGACTAACTGATAGAAACACCAAAGTCAAACTTAACACCAGTCATTATCTACTTACGTATACAGGTACAGGTGCAACTTATTTTTATATTGCGAATAAATAATGTAATTAGTCATTGAAAAAATCTTTTTGGGTAAAACATAAAAGTAAAGTATGCACCACGGGCTTTACTGGACTTCGACCTTCAGGGCATTATAGTCCTAGTAACGCCTTTGATACATAAATAGCTATTTTTTTAAATTTTTTCAATTGAAGTATAATTTTTCCTTGCATTTATTAACTTGACAAAAAAACGAAAAAAATGAGCCTTTGGCCAACCATTTTTGATTTAAAAAAATAGGTTTTTTTTAAAGTTTTCATAATAACGGCTAAATATTTATTGATAAAAAAATAGTATATTAAGAATGATAAAAAGTATATCTGCTCCAAATTTTAGCCTAATTAAATTGTAAAATATAAAAATTAAAAAACCGAAAAATAGTTTTTTCTACGTTTCTCGAAAATTTTTGAGGTTAGGGTAAAAATGATTATGACGCAAGTTGCAGGTTTTTTTAACGTCGATAACTTTAACCTTTATTTTTTTTTTATAGGATTTACTGTTTAGCTTGAAATTGCAAAAACCATTTTTACCCCTAAGAAGCACTCCCCTTCACCCCCTAACGCATTATTTTGGTTTAAAAGTGTTTCTTTTTACAAAGATATGATGCACTTAACAAAATTATACCAATAGTTTGCTGTAAGCCAATTTTTTTGTGAAATCAGGTATTCCTCCGTAAATGGTCTGTTTATTTTGTCTTGCAAACATACTCTTACCTGGAGATAAATAGCTGGCAACAATGCACTTCCAATACCGAAAATTTCCTGAACAACTTTTCCATTATTGTCCATTATCTTAAGGCAAACCCTGACTTGTTCATAGGACGTTCTCAAGTGAGCCGTCAAAATTAAATCAGACGCAAATTTAATGGTGTATCTACAGATTACATTGTCAAAGTTTGGAATATAATTATCTCTTAAACTGATTGTTGCTATTGGAATGCTGGGAATAATTATAAGGTCACTTCTACACATTTTCTTTGTAGCCAAAACAAATTTGTAGCCGACTTTGGTATTTTCCTCAGCCCACCCATAGCAAAAGTACTGTATAACCCTTAACGTTGCTTTCGTACTCTACAGTCGCAACGTTGTTTGTGTATCGTTTGATTTCAGTTAAGGTATCGTTGTTGAACACCCTTACATAATAGTTCTTCAGGTTACAAAAATAAGTTTATTTTTATGAAAATCGGATTAATTGTATTTACGTAAAACTCGTATCGACATACTGGGACCCATGACGGTTCGTGAATAAGCATGCTATTTGAGAACGTGTGTAAATCCAAAACAGAAGATATGTCGTTATATATTTCAAATTTGTCTTTAAGTGTTATCATATCGTCTCTTTCGAAGAAGTTTCTAATTAGATTGGGGCAATAGAGAAGTCGCTGGTTTGCAGAAAAACGTCAGTGTATATTTTCTTTAAAGTAGTAAAAATACCTAAAAAATATGAAAATAGGTAAGGTGCGTCCAAACTTTTTGATGTTAATTTAAAAAGAAACTTTTGTTCGATACCGATAATTAAAACTATATATTAATATCTTTACCCCAGTCATTTTAGGCAAATTAAAGAGTCAATCTTGGAATCTCTCGGAATAAGCTGAATATCTGTTTATATCCTTATTTTGGTACAAAAATTCTCTTCTAAAATCCCCCATGATATCGTGTAAGGAACTCGAAATATGTCAGGTCAAATGTAAAGAAAACAGTTTTTGCAAATATCTCGTTTTCTATACTTTTAAATGCATTTATATTCATTATAAAAGTTGTAGAAAACAAAATTTATACAAATTTGATTCCAAGCATTTATTTGTCAGATCAACGGATCCGTTAATAGAGGGCACAGAGTGTAAAGCACTTTACTGTATGTACATACCTTAGCACGCAATCAATCGTGATTTTTAATCTAATATTTCATCTTTTTACTTAAGTATTTGCTAATTATTACGATTAATTGCGTGCTTAGGTATGTACATACATTAAAGTGCTTTACATTCTGCGCCTTCTATTATCGGATCCGTTGGTATGACAAAAAATGCTTAAAATCAAATTTGTAAAGAATTTTGTATTCTACAACTTTTATAATAAATATAAATGCAACTAAAAGTAAAAGAAACGAGATATTTGCAAAAACTGTTTTTTTACATTTGTCCTGTCATATTTCAAGTTCCTTACACGATATCATAGGGGATTTTTAGGAAAGTATTTTTTACCAAAATAAAGGCATGTACAGATATTCAGCTTAATCCGTGAGATTCCAAGGTAAAAGTCTAAGTTAATTGGGTTACTTACCAAAATATTGCTTATGATTTTCATGAAGTTTCTTTATTAGTGATCTAATATAAACACCTTTAAAGAAGGCCTGGATTTTAACAGCAGCTCTCTGCATTGTTTTAGCGTACTCCACTTGGTCTAAATTTACAAATTTACAAGGATAAATATGAGGTTCTTCTTTGTCCTCATATGGATTAATGTAATCATATGTTTTAAGCTAGAATTAATAAAAAAACTTGTTACCCAATATAACAAAAATAAAACCTGTGTTACACGTTTTCTATAATTTCTATAACAGTAACACATCATAAAAAAAACGTTAAACATGTATGCATGTATGGAGAAATTTATACATCTTTGTGAAAACATAAAAAAACTATTGCCTGATAAAAGGGTTTTACGAATACCGTAAAAAAGTATTCGAATACCGAATATTTTCAAATACCTACACAAAAAGTATTCGAATACTCGGTATTCATGAATACCACGATTGGGTATATAATACTGAAGAGCAAAATACCTCCTTTCTCTTGAAAAGGAAACTCATTCTTATTTATCTACGTTTTTCCATAACAAAAATGCAGTGGCGTACCTTGTTCTTGCTTAAAAACTAATCATTTTGAGCATACAAGACGTCTGCCAAGTTTTCCAAAAATAACTTTTCTATTTTTTAAACTATTGACTTCACTTTTGGAATGGGGATCATGTACATACTATCTACGATTTACCAGATAGTCAAGATTTAAACTGACATAATAAAATTTATTATACACATCTCTTTGGTGTAAAATGGAGATAAATACGTATTAGTCTAACCTAATACATAGAAAACATAGTTTGCAATGTCACTTTTTTTATGTTGTACCAAGTTACTTATTTTTTTTAATAGTAAAACCCCAAAGAAGCTTAAATAATTAATTTAGATATATTTGTGTTTGCAAAAATAAAAATATATCTGTTTAAAATTACTTACCTAGTAGGACCATAGAAACAACAGATCAAGATTTAAAAAACATATCGAATTACATTTTTTTTAAATTTGTAAATCTAACTTTCTAAACTGTTAGTTTGCAAATGATGTTATATATGATTTATATCAAATTTTACCCCGTCGTCGGCAAAACCACCACGAACAATGTTTAACACGATTAAGATGCATAAAAAGTAACGTAATATTCATAAAATAATCAAACAGAATTTAAATTCAGGATTTGAATACCTGAATATAGGTATTTGAATTCGAATACCGGCATTCGAATACCAGTACTTGAATACCAGTATTCGAATATCGGTATTCAAATACCAGTATTTGAATACCAGAATATTAAAAACGATATTCAGAATAAAGAATACTGAATACTGACCAAAAAAGTATTCCGTCGAATACCGAATACCAAATACATAAATCTATTCGAATAGTATTCGAATACCGCACAAATGTATTCTGAAGGACTGGTTAGCACCCATGCATAAAAGTGGTTTTTATTTTTTTCTTGAAAAACTATGCATCGTTCTGGAAAAAGTCAAAATATCGAATTTGTTCCAAATTCAATGGGGATTTTTAAATCCACCTCACGGTGTAGGGACAGGAAGTCAAAGACGGGCACGCAGCCGATATACATGCCTGTTTTATATTATTTTTTATATGTTTAAGTCCGTTAAGAGCAATGATATCATTGTTTTTTAAGAAATCGTTTTAGATGATAAAAGATAGTTTTAATTATTTTAAAATGTTTTAACTATTCTCTATTTTAATTTCTTTGTGTAGTTTTTACGTATGTACGGGTCACTTAAATGTCTTACTCTTTTTTTCTTTGAATCTCATAAGGTAAACTTGATTTTTATATAGTCTTTTAAAAATATTTTTCATAGAGTTTATTAAAAAAAAACGGTTTCTTTAAACCACCACGCGATTCCTTCTATCTCCTTTCACAATGGGTTCATAGTAATGTTACAGTCGAGTTTTTTATTTTTCTTTTTAATTTTTTTCTCCCCTCTTTTCGCCCAATACTTATAAGCAAGGTGTTTTCCATATTTTTAGTGTTTGCGCTGATGATGACTGTTTTAGTAGTCAAAACATGTCCGCATAACTGTTTGGTGTGATACAAAATATATATAATGTGGAGATGACTGTAAGTTGTTTTAATTCGAATTTTGATGCAACACTCCACTGCAAGTATGGACTACTTTAATAATTATTTGTGTAGATTTAGTCCATATTATAGATCTTACTTTTAAAAATAGCAGCCGAACATTTTCAAGCACATTTGGCGTCGGGCTGTTATCCACTACAACTTTACAGAATTCTTCAAAAAAAGCATTGTGGATGGTAACAAGTTCTTTTTTGGTAAGATTTTCAAATGGTTTATAACAATGGTAAAGTTTCGCAAACTAATTGAATAATCTGCCATTCCAAATGATTGAACTAGTTTACCTATGAAAAAAAATGTTCACTGTAAGGGGAGAACATCTTCAATAATACTACTTTTAAACTTCCATTGTCTTTATTTTTAACTGGTACGCGACGTGTCGAATTATATCTATCTCCAACCGTTTTCAACTAATAACTCAAGTTAGTTATCACCAGAAAATGGTTTGAGATAGACACAATTCGAAACGTCGCGTATCAGTTAAAAATAAAGACAATTGAAGTCCAAGCAAATAGTATTATTGAAAACATAACCACTTTCAAAGGCGAGAACATAATTTAAACTTACCATAACAACTTGATAATTCAAAACACAGATTTGTCAAGAGTTGCGACTCGTTGGTACAAGCGAAAATATATTCTTCAAGGCATCCAATTGTAACTGGTGTGTCAGAAAATATTTGTACCACATAGGAACAATGTGATGAGACCCATAACCTATAATTAAAACATAGGACAATAAAGAGATATTTATTAAAAGGCCCTTTTTTGTAGCCAGCACCCTACTTTTGCTCTAATAAATTTTTCTTGATGGCTTAAATTATTTTGGAAATTCTTCTCTTTGTTATGCTTATTTAATGTTTGGTTTGACTTTAATTTTTAATTAGCAAAGGCGACATTAAAAATCAAAAATTTGGTGTTTTTATTTCTATCTTAATTTTAACTAAATAATAATAATAAAAATACTTGTAGATTAAAAGTGTATCTTTAAGGGGTAATTCTACGATAAAACTAGGAACAGAACCTCATATGTATATACATCCTAAAAATTTTATTGAACATTTATAAAAATTATCTTTAAAAAAAAACCTGTATATCAATTTAGATATTTAAATATAATTTGGAAACATCCTCTAATAATTAAAAGAAATTTTTTCACATACAAGAAAAAAATTAATTGCAACCAGGGTCGTTCATAAAAGATTAACAGAAAATATTTTTAAAGAAAACAATAGTACACCACTGGCATGGTCATATCAATATCCAATTTTACAGTATTTAGTATAGGGTAGAGATCTTAAGGGTAAGGCATATAACTTAGTTTGCTTTACCAATCAATAAATAAAATTACAGTTGAAACACTTGAAAGTTATGACCAATTTTTCTTTTAAAAATGACGTTTGCTCTAAAAAATAAATAAAAATTATGATATTTATTATTGTTAAATTAGATAGATGACCATGTCAAGATATGGTTAATATTTATTTAGGCAGAAATTTGTTCCATATCAAACACGAATTTAAAAAAATATATATTTTTATTTTAGAAAAAGGGCAGTGGCGCACCATTTCTTCCCTAAAAAAATATTTAATTTTAACTTTTTATGGACGAGAAAAACGTCTCCCAATTTTTAAGAAATATCCAAGTTGATATAAATGTCATTTTAAAAAATATACTCTTTTTTTAATTTTTGACATCACGTAAATAAAAAAATAAGACGTTTAGATCTTAAGCTCAAAAAGTTTTTTCTTATTTTTATTGTAGAATTACTTTTTATAGTTTTTCGGTAAAGTAACTCATCCTGTATAGCGTGTGTTAGGAAGTTTCAGCCAATTAGCATAAAAATCAAGAGTTCTTCTCTTGTATTTCCAAAAACGTAGATTACATGTTATATAGTGACCGCCAGAAATGATGAACCATCTGAAAAACTTTTTAACTTTTAATTTTTAATTTTTTTCCTAATAAAATCTCAGCATACACCAAAACTCACAAAAAAACTGATCAAAATTTAAATAAAACATGGCGTATACGAGGTAGGTGCAAATTAACAAATATGACACAGAGGAGAGGAAAATATTATTTGAGAAACTTGTTTAAAATTAAAAGTAAGGTCATATTTTAAAAGCTCAGCCTCCTATTCAAAAAAAAAAAAATATGAAAAATACTTTTATTTCCAACTTACCCCGTATAGAGATTGGATCGAACTACATTAACTGGCGTAAATTATCTTTATTGCCCATAAATTTAAAAAAAATGTCAAATATTTAATATTTTTAAAGCATTGTAGTACATTTAGATCACTTCAAAAAACAAAAGTATATTTTTGAATTTTTTGTGGTCCAGTAAATCTAAAACTAAAAACCCTTTTAGATTAACGTTCTACATTACTTTTTTTTCTTTTAAACAAAGATTTTACACTTTTAAATTAATAATCATATCTTCGTTTTTTTATTTAAATTAATCCTAAAATAATTTTTAAACTTCTATGAACTTTGATTTTATTGCCATAATCCCAATAAAGTTTAATTTTTTGAACATTGTAATAAAAAATCATAAATATGGGTTTATATTTTTAACACGCTTTTATTAACTTGGGTTGTAACTATCCATCTATCTATGTAACGGAATCTTTGAGCCTAATTTTTACCAACTTCCAGCTATTCGATTTCTTTGAAACTTTGCACACGTATTAAGGACCCATGACAATGCAATAATCTGCAAACAGTATCCGGTTATCCTGGTTAGGATCGCCAGGATAAAAAAATTCCTTTATATTATAAAAACAACACCTGTGTTGCCATCTTTTAGTAACATCCCAAACTTTTCTCAGGAACTTTAGCTACTCTTGACAAAATGGCGAAGGAATTTTTAGTGAATAAACTGGAGCATTTTTACATACATACATACATACATGCATATCGAACTAAAAATGAAAAATAAATAATAGTTTAAAAAAACTAAAAAAACACGCTTTTATATGCAACCGAACTAAAAATTAGAAAATAATTTTTCATTAAAAAAATATTGTCACTTCAGAGTAAAAAGCGTGGGGTGCATTTTACTATTTTTTCCTAACTTTTCCCTCATAGATATTGGCAAATATAATAATTATAACATTTAATATATTAACACGTTCGCTACCAAGCCAGTACAATTTTAAAATAGACCGCCGCGCCGGCTCAAATGTGAGCCGGCTACATTATAATACTAAATGCGAGTTTAAAAATTCGGGGTTTCCTGTAGAGGTTTTGTTTTAAAACATGGTCTGTGTAATGCTTCGGCTCGTATGTGTGTCAGGTGGTCTGGGTGTAGCATTTAGTATAAGTATAGTATTTATTTTAGTTCAATTTTTGGATATTTAGAATATATTTTTGTTTAGTTTTTTTATGTCAAAGATATCATAGAAGCATTTTTTTTAGTTATTTTTTTAGATATTTAGAAAAAAAAATTATGTAGTCTTTTGCCAAAAATTTTGTACAAGAAATATATATATTTTTTTAGATTAGTTTTTAGATTCTTAGAATTATTTTTTTTTATTAACGATTTTGATATCAAAAATGTACCTATATACTGTTAGTAAATACCTATATCTAGTGAAAGTAACTTTTATTTACGACTCGTATGTGAGCCAGGTCTATTTAAAAAAAAATGTAATAAAATGGACCACCGACTCATATTTGAGTCGGGTTAAATAAACACTCAAATATGTTGAATTCTAACACTACAACTAATTAGCACTTCAATAAACATCAAAATAAAGTAATTTTACAAAAAATAATAAAGTGGTTTATGGGGTCGAAACACAAAATGACCCTCGGTAGCGAACGTGTTAAGCACCCCACGCTTTTTACTCTGAAGTGACAATATTTTTTTTAATGAAAAATTATTTTCTAATTTTTATTTCGGTTGCATATAAAAGCGTGTTTTTTTAGTCTTTTTTTAAACTATTATTTATTTAAAAGCACAGACGTTTTTTTATAAGGCAAAAACAATGTAAAACATTAATCTAGAGGGGCTTTTAAGTTTAAGCCTTGTTGAACCACAAAAAGCACAAATTTACTTTTGCTTTTTTAAAGTGATCCAAAAGTACTTAAATGCTTTAAGAATAACAAAGCTCAGATATTTTTCGAAATTTAGGGGCAATAAGGATAATTTACGGCAGTTAATTTAGTTCGATCTAATCTCTATACGGGGTAAACTGGAAAAGTAAGTTTTTCCAATTTTTTTATTAGGTAGCTCTGCTTTTAAAATATGACATAAATTTTAATTCGAAACAAGATTTCCAAATAATATTTTTTGTTAGTTCCAAAATAAAGGTAGTTTTCTTTTGTGCAACATTCGTTAATTTGCACCTACCTCGTATAAGGTATGGAATTTTAATTTTTGATGGGTGTTTTGTAAATTTTGGTGATGAATGTGACGTGTATTTTGAATACATAGGTCCACTTTACGGCACTGGGACAAATCCACCATATGGAACTATCTTCTTGGGACCATGAGACCGGTGGACAAAAACTAACTAAATTTAGTACGGGCATACCCCCACTAGGGGTAGCCCGTACGGGGCTTAACTAAAACTTTAACTTTATACTTGACTTCACTTTTACTGCCTACTTCTTATCTAATATTTTTAAATTTCTTTCTCTCTACTATTAGTACAGTTTCGGTATATATACAAAGTTGAACTCAGTATTTTGGTGACTTAGCACGTTGATGACCCTGAATAAAATAATATGACCTAGACTCTATTATTGTTTGGTGACAAAAAACCTTGCACTATTTTCTTGATTATTTGTTTTAATTTTTTGGATGTGATTTCTTTGATGCCAAAATAATTAAATAAATATTAAAATGATTAAAACTTACCCCCTATACAGGGTGTTCACAATATGCAGAGATTTTTATCATAATATTTTTTCTAAGAAATTAAAAATTAAAAAGTTTCTCATATGGTTCAACATTTCTGGCGGTTATTGTATATTATTGTGACAGTGGGGAATTATTCACAATATGTCTTACAACCACAACTTACTTACCTAAAAGATTTTCGTCCCGGTTTTAAATCTAGAAATATACTTTTGTTGCCAACGGTTTTTATGGTTCCTCTAGCTACGCCAAGCTGATCTTTATCCCAGCAATATTCTTCTAGCACAAAGTTTATAGGTTTTGTGTTATGTGAACATAAAAGCATTGAATGAGTAATTTCCGAAATTGACTTTTTAGGGCCCTTTTGCTCCGTCTTTTTAGTATAATTTCTTCACAAATATCGCGTGCTAAAGAAGTTCGATGTAGTGATTCACTCTCGGACTTGGCTTAAAAAGGGGACAATAATTAATTAATAATTTAATTATTATAAAACAAAGCTATTTTGGTGGGTGTTCTAATAAAGAATCTTAAAAACTACTTATAAATATACAGAATTATTTTTAAGTTGGTACTTTTCTTTTACCATTTTTTCAAATGCAAGAAAATAAGAAAATTTTTCAAATAAAACTATTTCTGTAACTAATTTCTCTCCGAGATACAGGATGTTAAAGTTTTAAGAAAAAATGTCTCTTTTATCATATATTTTTACTTGTACCACTAGTGCTAAATTTATTTCCGGAATTTTTCCCGGAATAATTTAGCACGTATGGTATTCGGTAAAAAAATTTCACACCAAGTTTGTGTTAAATAATATTCTTTTAAATTAATATTTGTAACTTTGCACGAGCTTTAAAATTTTACTATAAAATAAATATTTTCCATTTTACCAATTGTAGTTGCAAATATATGAAATTTTAGAGCTTATCATTGTTAATTCTTTTATATTATATGTACCTTATATTACTACAGTTGGTAAAAATAGTTTATGTTAATTTTTTAGACCCATACTTTGTTTTCATTTGCTCTTCAGTTATGTCTAGAGTGCTTAAGTTTTATGATATTATTTTACTAACTGTAGGCCCTAAATTGTCATTTAGGATCTTAAAACTTTACATTATTTTGTATTATGTTACATCTGAAATACTACAACGGGTACAAAGTAACATTCTCGTTAATTATGTATGTGAATGACAGACATGACGTTAAAACAAATTCAATGATTATGTCAAAAAAGTTCCACTATAATTTTCTCCAGGGTACCCCAGACAGGAGAAAAATGTTTATTTTTTCTCCTTTTACTTGTGTTGTCATGGTAATGCAACCGAAACTACACATTTAACTGGTCAAAAGACAGTGGTGTGGAATTTTTACAAAAATGGGTAAACTTCTTTTAAGCATTATATTTTATTCTTTGTTGTAAATTTAAAAAAAATAATAGTGGCATTTGAACAAGATTTGTATTGATTTTTTAAATAATTCGCCACTGCTTTTTCTATAAATCAATATTATTTTTAAAATACTTATTTACTTTTGGGGTTGCTGCTAAAATCGAATATGGTGTTTTTTATGTATGTTTTTGTCTAACTTGTATTAAAATTTGATCAAATACTTACATTATTACAATTTTAATGTAATTAAAAAATATTGTTTTTAGGAAGCCACACCATACATACACCATATTAGATTTTAGCGATTTTGCAGGGCGTTAAAATGGCTTTTTTGTTTTTTTTTTTCATCATTCGTTGTATGGAAAAATATCAATAGACCGAATTCATAGTCTAGTTAATAATTATTACAAAAATATTATTGATTCGAAGAAAAAACAGAGGCATAATATTTTTTCCTTTAGGGTAGTACTAACGGTGTAAGAATAAATGTTCAGAAAATTATAAAACTTAACTTACTGGCACTTTATAATGAGAATATCAACCAGTTAAATTTTCAAAGGTCCACAAAGAACAAAAAAGTTTATATTATTAAATAATTGCTTTTAACATTGATCCTTATGGAAAATTCCAGATTTTATTTTACCTCAAAAAACTGTGAAAAAAAATGTTCAGTTTTCAATGAAAGTTGTATCAATGAAAAAAAAACAATTCTAAACATTTTGGCTAATTAAAATCAGACATTTAGAGCTTGTGATAAAAGTAATTAATAAATCATTAAGAAAAATATGCTATGTGACTGAAATGTGGCAACGCCGCCGAAAGGTTATGTTGCGCCCGAAAAAGTTTATCGAATACGGTATATAGGGACATTAAATTGATGCCAGTCGAATACGTTTTTCGGTTACAGGATCCAATGAGTGATAATAAATATCCGCAATAACTAGAAAACATGTTTTTTTCCTAAAGTTTTAAGTGAACAATTTGACGACCATAAGTTCCATGTATCAAAATTTTAATTAGTTTGACAGGTTATGTGACTGAAACTTTTCATGTTTATTTTTAAATTTATGTGCTACTTGACCTTGTTTTACAAATGTGGTATATTTTTTTCAGTGACTGTTTTGACTTTTTTATAAAATATTTATTTTTGGTGATATGATAGGGGTGGTTCAGAGATTTTATTAGTAAATAAACATGACAATGTAAAAGCGATAACTTGTTTAAATATGCTTGTGCAGTAGATTTTTGCGTATGATTTCTATTGTTTTTACGCACCGTTGCCAAATATAAATACCACGGTAGTCAAATTACCTTAAGCACTTTTTTGACTCCTGTGGTATCGGTAGAACTACCTTAAGAAAAGTTGTTCAAACGCCACTGGTATGTTTTTTACTTTAATGTCAAAAAATGCAATGTAATAGTAAAAGAAACTGTACCAAATTTTGTTAAAATATTTGGAGTAGTAGAAAAATAATGATAAAAAGGCATTTTTTTAAAAACTTTAATACCTGTATCTCTGAAAAAACTTTTTTGACATAACTTTATTTAAAATATCTTATTCTCTTGCATTTTTAGGAATGTTTAAAGAAAAGCACCAACTTAAATATATCCCTGTATGCATGGGCGACGGAAGGGGGTGCAAGCACTTGCACCCCCTGGCTTTGAAAAATGTATGCAAAGAAGTAAGTTTTGGCAAAAAATATTGATTTTAGGCATTGTAAGATGTTTTGCACCCCCTGGCTATTGGAAAAGGAACAAAGGAGAGATAAAAGGATAGATACAGACGGTGTTTTGTGAAAGGACCTTTTTTTTGCTCTTTAAATTTTTTTTTGACTTTAAGACTTTAATTTTTCTACTTTGTACCCTCCTGGAAGTCATCCTGCCGGCGCCCATTTCTGTATGTTCTTTCGAATCATGTCGGGTCATGGGGCAAATATGCCATTTCTATGGCATATTTTTTTTAAATCTTTACATTCGGCGTAAGAGTCTAAGCAAATTTTACATATTTTTTTCCATATCTAAGTGTAACTTGTTTTGGGTATATTCAAATTTATTGGTTAAAAATGACGATTGTAGGCCTAAAAATAATGTTCAATTTTTCATATAAGAGATCTTTTATTATTTAATTTTATTGTGTTGTTTTTGTAGAAAATGACTCTTGTTAACCAATTGTTTATAAAGTTTTAAAAACTTTATAACAAGGTGTTTATAAAATGAGACAAAAAAATTATACAGTGTATCCACGGACGGACTTACCCATACCTGTATTTTTTTTATTTTCTAAAAATTATTAAAAATTGTATTAATCTTATATTCCAAAAGCTATAATTAAAGTCACCGTAAAATTAATTAGGGTGAATTAAAATCGAAAAAATAATACTACAAAAAAATCAAAAAATATATTTTTTAAACTACTTAAATTAAAAGTAGTCAAAAGTGTATTTTTTTTCTATTTGTTATGGCTATAGGTTTATATAATATTGTTTAGCCATTACTTAAATGGCATGAAAAAATCTGTTAAATAAATCGTTACCTGTTGGGCTACTATTAACATGCATTGTAAATAATTTTTGTATATTCAGTGTCTACGTAAGTTGGCGGCATAGGAGAAACTTTTTTATTATTAATTTTACGAAAAAATGGTATTCTTTATAAAAAGTTCTGCATGGTCTAAGACCTAGAATGCAATCATCATATATCAAATTGTGTCAGCCATGTACGAGGTTTGACCAAAAGTGTAATTTTTGGTTAAGAGTAAAGAGCCTGGGGCTCAATTCTGCTAAATTAAACTCATTCGTTCGCTGAACGTATACTTTCCGGGAGCGTATAACCTTCATCTGTTTTTTTTTATGAACGAATAACCTTCACTTGTTTTTTAAAACAGGCGGTCATAAAACAGAAATCTGTATTACCATCTGACATCTGACAAAATTCAAAGTCATAACATAACCTAAAATTCCTTTAATGTGAAATTAAAGTTGAAAAATCAGTTAACTAAGCTATTAAAAACAAAGTATACACTTTAATTGAAATACAAGAAGCAAATAAATAATTAACATTGTCCTCCGCAGCCAGAATAATCATTTGTAAGCAAAATAGTTTCTAAATCACATAACCTATAACCAAAAGGGTTTGTGAAGCGATCTCCTGCAGCTCCGTCGGCACAAAAGCGCAAAAGTGCGTAAAAGCGTTAGCCTGAAGCTCATTTGGAGTAAAATGAATATGTCATTTGTCAAAATATAGATTGAAAAGAAAAACTCTGAAAAATTACTTATTGCTTTGGAAAAGTAACTAACAAGTTATTGCATATAACTTTTATACCATCTTCCATTTATACTTTCTAAAAGAAGGCCTTTATTGAGTGTTAGGTACTTGTACCGAATGTTAGATTAGGACAAAGACTGGAAATGGAGAAGAGCAAACTACATTAAAATATCACTTAAGGTAAGTAAACTAAAGTAAACTCATATTTAAAAAACATTTATGGTAAATTTCTATTTTAGTTTAAAAAGGTAATATTTTAAAAAATATTTGTCTTATTTATGCAAATTGGGTAATTGTTTCGAAAGTTGGAGCAACCCCCATTTTGACCAAATTTGATATACAGGGGCACAGAACTAATAAAAAAGGGGCTGGTTATTTTCTTTTGCTGCTTAATTAAATAGTATGTTCTAATTTACTGTTATATTAAGAATTTTGTGCAAAAAGACGGGGGAATATAGTGAGAATAGGAATATTTTTGATATTGGGCAAAATCATAGTTGCTCCCTTTCAAGAGAATTACTATAAATTGTCAGTACATATCGATAATTATTATTAGTTGAAATAAATAGGTACCCAAAGATAGCAAAACACATTTGTTACTTGCATGATTTTAAACAAAGAGTACCTAAATTATCAAAACCTTTTATTGCTAGTTGTTTTCTTTTTTTTATTTAGTAATAATAATTTTATTTGTAGGACTCTAGAAGACAACGAATATCCCTTAGGACCATGCCAGAAGACAAAATTGCATAAAGGTTCAAGAATCATATCAAATGATCGATAATCGAAATAATAATGCCCAACATGACTAACACATAAATTAAAAAGCTTCTGTAATTTGTAAAAATAATAAAAACAATCAATAATATTTTGTTGTTCTTATTTTAATTCTTAGGTTTACAATAAAAAAGTACATTAAAGTAAATAAACGTTGTTTTTATAAACACTTAGTTTTTGTCCTGGAATATTTTTGCAGATAAGCTCTTGAAAATACTACTTTATATAAAATATATTTTCTAAATAATACACCAGCTTAAAAACCAATTAAATCCAGACACTTTCTAGTGTTTTCCGTATAGTACAAATAATTTTACAAGCTGGCAGTAACCTAAAAATAAAAAAATACAAATTTCAGGTTTAAATAAGCAAACGTAGGTTTTTCTCTAAACATTAATACGAGTTTAATGAGCATTATTTTAACTTTTAGCATTAGCAGGGTTAACTTAGGACATTGTAGAGTATATAAATTATAAAAGAAAGATTAAAAGCCATTAAGTAAAAAAGAATATTGCTCCTATGAAAAGATCATTGGTTTAGGTTAGGTTTAGTTACGTAAGGGTTTTCGAGCTGTGAACTGGTAAAAGGAAGAAGAGACACGAATACAAAAAGTAAAATTGAATATCTTTTTAAAGAAACTGGGACGGTATCTCATGGATAATTGAAATAATTTTATGAAAATATTAGTATACTTTTAATGCAAATTTTACTTACAGTTGCTTTTATTCTTCCATTTAAAACAGCAATGAAATAATACCTTTCCATATTCAAGTGCACTCATTTTAAAATTAACAATAGGCAAGTTATTAATCAGTGTTTGAGCAAAATTTTATGGGGTATTTTTGTAGGACCTTCTTTGTCTGTTATCTAAACATGGTCTTAAGTTTTGATGCATTTCATGGGTTTCCTGGGTTAGTTGCCTTGTCATTAAATGACTATATGTTTCTTGCAATCTCTGTTAGAAGCTAAAAATATCAAAATTTTTAAAGGGAAACAAATATAAATATAAGACATTTAAACTCACCTTTTTTTCTACCTTACTTTGATGCCTCATATTTAGACAAAGAAAACTATCACTAGGTAATAAATCAAAGCATTTTTAATACGTTGTTTACAGTGGAAAACATCATTTTCAACAAATTTAATATTTTTCATAAAACGGTAATAAAATTTTCTAACCTATATCTTTGGTGTATTGTGGGTTAGCTACCTACTGACTGATAGCCTAGTTTACACCGCAAAAATCAGTGGATTCTGTAAAATGAGTTTTAACTTTAGTAATAAAATCAAATTTAGGTATCTAACTTTACAATTTATGAGTTTCCATAAGACGAAAAGTACGCTTGACTTTGACAAATCTGTCATATTTCAAATTTTAATGCGGTGTTGTCCGCCAATTCGTGAAGGTGGCTATGCACGAACGAAGACCTTTTTGTTTTCATAAGAGCCTAGAGGAAATAAAGAAAAACTGATAAAACGCAAACAAAAAGGCGCTTATGAACAGTGGAATAGAGCTCCCTGTATTTTTGCTAATATCGCAAATTGATATAAAGAAAAGATGATTAAATTTAAAAATTATTTCCAAAAATGCAATTTTGAGATAATGGTAATAATTTAGGTTTGTACATTAGTACACTATATTTCATGAATATAAATGTTATGGACAGTTTTTAATAAACTTTTTAAATTTATTGTTATTAAAACAAGAAGAATGTACAATGCACTAAGTACAAACTTGCATTTTCTTGATTTTTGCAGTTTTTTTTGGATATAAACAAAATTGAATATTTGCAAGTACTTTTAAATCTAAACATCTTTTCTTTCTAACAATTTGCGATATTAGCAAAAATACAGGTTCTTTACTCTTGGGCAAAACTTACAATTTTGGCCAAACCTCGTACATGACAGACACAATTCGATATCTGATGATGCATTTTAGGTTTTGGAACATGCAGAACTTTTTATAAAGAATAACTTTTTTTTCGTAAAATTAATGATAAAATCGTTTCCCATATGCCGCCAACTTACGTAGACACACTGTAGAAGTATTGGGGTAAAAAAATATTATTAATAAATATATATATACCGGGTGTTGCTCCATCGAGCGGGACAAAGGGAATCCCATGTAAATTTTAAAGTAGTCATATATTGGCTCCCCTAATTATTTTAGAAAAAATGCTATTAGGACTTATTGAAGAGCACAGTAAGTTCCACCCAAAATGAAAATATTAACATTTTTCAACTAATCAGTAAAGAGTAAACTGCTTAATACTTCTGCAACGTAGTATCTCATTATGCACCCTGTACTCTAGAAATTAACAATAAAAACACCATATCGATTTATTAGTGACAATTTAGATCATTAATTTATAATGTCATTGCCCAAACTGAACAATTTTATATGGGAATTTCAAAAAGAATCCTCGCATTTTATTTTAGTTTACAGCTAATTCCAACAGATGCACTCACAGTTACGCAAGACAATAAAACAAATTTTTCTACATTTAGAAGTCAATTTATGACGAAAATATTAGGATTTATTCAAATGCTAAATAAAAAGCTCCATTAACTGCCAGACAATAACCCAAACGATTATAAAACTCATACTACATTACGTTGGCTAGTTGGTACATCGATATTCTGGCACATTCAGCGGAAATAGCTGGACTAAATTTTAATATTTTTTATTGGTAGCTTAGTTTTTAAAAAGTCCCCATAGAAAAATCGTTTGGCGAAAGATCACGTTGATTTTCTTCACATTTGCAATTATTGATTACTGTGCCTGTAGTTTCAAATTTTTTATCGTCCGTTCTATTGTCGATTTACTTAGTATTGGCCTATTGGGAAAATAGGCTGCAAACATTTCCGCTACTCTTCGATAACTATTTTCCTGGTAAAACCATTTTATATTAGTGATTTTTTCTTGATTAAAGTAGTTCATTATTTAAGAATGATGTGACATTGATTTGTCAACTAGAGAGTAAGAGGTTAAATAATTTTTCTAGTATTTTATTATAAACTTCTAATAATACAAGGTGGGTAAGAAGATAGGAGATTCGTAACTTATTTTAGCATTTATCTCTTAGCTCGCGGACTAAGAAGAGCTGAAATTTGTACACTGGGTACAACTTTTTGTGCTCTTTAAAAATCCTTATTATATTTTCTTCTTAAATAATTAGGGGAGCCAATATTGGACCACTTCAAAATTTATATGGGATTCCCTATCTCCCTCTCGACGGAGCAACACCAGGTATATATATTATAAATTAATAATAGTTAACTTAAAAGTATTTTTTAATTTAAACGCATTTTATATCCCATTTTCACTTACTGTCAACAGGTTTTTCCAGATGTGCAATATTTCCAATTTGAGCACAATTTATGACCAACATTTTGTAGTCAATTGAATCCATGAACATGTAAATCGGTTCATTTCTAATTTCTTTTAGTTCATTGGAAATAATTGTATGCTTAAAGTCTGTGGTTTTATAAGCAAAATTTAAATCGGATATTTTGGCTTTTGCTTTGAAGCTTCTTGGTTGGAAATAAACAATAACGCAACATATGCTTGACTTTAAATCATCAAAATCCATCCACATCGTTGGGTCAGGCTCGAGGTGATTTTTTGGAGTTTTTTCCCTTTTTTAGATTCCTTGGATGCTTTCGAAGATTTAGAACTTTTTCTGATTTCTTGTCTAAAAAATAATTTTATTTAAATTAACAAAACCCTATATTGGAAAATCCGTCACAACCAAATGGCGAAGATCTGATAGAAAAATTTTACAAAGGTTCCTGTGAAAATCGCATCTTGATAGATTTATTGATTTATTTATTTATTGCACTTAACAGATTAATTACAAAAATGAATCCCATTACTAAGTACAAAAAGTTAAAAGTTAAAAAACAGAAAATCACAGTATTTCTCCTATTCTAGCCTTAAATCTATTATAACTATCACCTAATACATCTACACTTTTTGGATTTCAAAATAGATTCTACATAGGAGTTCTCAGTGTTGATGACAATCGTATACATCTTTTGTCAGAAGTATTTTGGAATACGCGAGTATAATTCAGTGTCCTTATTATGAATGTCACGAAAATTCTCTTGAAAGGATACAAAATAAAATGACATGACGATACATTTACTTTAGAGAAGTGGGCATTTATGATTTTACTATACCATCATCCTCTCTTTATAACAGATATCATCTGGAATCCTTAAAAAAACGCAAACAAATATCTTACATGCTCTACTTGCATAAGACAGTAAATGAACTTTTCAATAATACAACATTTCCAGCAAATCTCACTCTTAATACTCCCACTTCCAATAGTAGAAATCCAGAAACTTTTTACATGCCTAGTGTAGCCAATAACAATCGTCAGTTAGGATCTCGATTGTACAATATACCAGGTGACAACGAAATTACTATCCAGCAATTCATTTTCTTCAGTGCAACCGTACAGCTTTCAAATTTAGGGACGGGATCATATCATCAGATGCCAATTTTAGATATAACAGCATCTGTGTATTACTTCCGGTTTAACCGAAAGTGATATAAACTTTGATATTTTAAATGAAACACCCTGTATATTATTTAGAATTTGAATTTTACAGGTCATTCCTGATATTAAACCTTCTATGTATCCATAACCTAACTTTTTGGTTTTGGAGAAAATGGTGTTTGAAAATGTATAAAGGACAGCACAATATGCAGTTTTATGGAGAAATAAATGAGTATAACAAAAATTTAAAATGCTAAAAATAGTTCTTTTAAAAGACTCTGCCTTTAGAGACCGCTATAAAATTACTTCCTGTTTAGCCGAAGGTGCTGTAAAATTTAAACTTCAAGTATAATAACCCTGGTAATTTTAATGGGACACCTTATCTGTTTTTTAAGATTTAAATTCTTTAAGCTATTCCTGATATAAAATCTATAACATACCCATAACCTATCTTTTTTAGTTTTGGGAAAACTGCTTTTGAAAAGGTCAAGACGACGACCCAATATCCATACACCTTGTGAGGTCGTTCGGACCTTTTCATACTCCGTTTTCTCTAAATATTGAAAAGATCGGTTATGGGTATGTCATAGGTTTCATATCAAGAATAAGCTTAAACAATTTAAATCTTAAAAAGTATATAGGGTGTTAAATAAAAATTAACAGGGTTATCATACTTGGAATTTCAAATTTACAGCACTTCCGCCTAAACCGGAAGTAGTATTAAAATAGTCTCTAAAGATAGAGTCTTTAAAGAAACTAATTTAAGCATTTAAAATTTTTGTTATGTGCATTTGTTTTCCCATAAAACTGCATAATGTGCTGTCGTTTGGACATTTTCAAATGCCATTTTCTCCAAAACCAAAAGTGTTAGGTTATGAATATATTAAAGGTTTTATATCAGGAATGACCTATAGAATTCAACTCCTAAGAACTATACAGAATGTTCCACTTAAAATATCAAAGTTTATAAAACTTCCGGTTAAACCGGAATTAATACACAGATGTTATTATATCTAAAATTGGCATCTAGTGATACAATGTAATGTCCCTAAATTTAAAAACTATACGATTGCACTGAAGAAAATAAATTGCCTGATGGTAATTTCGTTGTCACCCGGTATATTGTACAATGGAGATCCTAATTGACGATTGTTATTGGCTACACTAGGCATGTAAAAAGTTTCTGGATGTCTACTATTGTAAGTGGGAGTATTAAGAGTGAGATTTGCTAGAAATGTTGTATTATTAAAAAGTTCATTTACTGTCTTATGCAAGTAGAGCATGTAAGATATATTTTTTTTTATTTAAATGTTTAAGGCCCCATCAACCACGAAGGGTTATTAGAGGCCCCTACTAGTATATAGAATTCTTAAATAACAATATTTAAACACAATTAATTAGGTTTATCTCAGTTAGAAATTTTTTTATATTCGTAATATTAGCATTTTCTCCCAAAGCTTGAGTGATTCCATGGTTTAGGTTATATTTCTGTCGCAGCTGTGTTAGGTCTAGACATTCCTCAAATATGTGTCTTACGGTTAGTCGATTTGCACATTTTGTACAGATAGGTGGATTTTCTTTCTTAAGGAGGTATTCATGACTAAATTTCGTATGTCCTATTCGTAGTCTACTAAGAATTACTTGGTCTTTTCGGCTTAGGTTGTTGTTATTCCAAGGTTTAACTGAAGGCTTAATTTCATTTAGCTTAGTATGTTGATTTGACCAAAGATTCTGCCATTCGTTATGAGTTTTTTTTTTCAAGCTCAAGACTGGCTTGAAAACTCGCTATCAGTATCAGACGCAATTGACATTAAGTTACCTTCGGTGGCTAATTGTTTGATTATCCTTTTACGGATCTTTGTGCATCTGGTTTTTATGTTTCTTTCTTTAAGAAATGGGTGAATTAAGGCTAGCAATTGTATAAATTCGGGTATGTTATCAGTGTATCTTTTGGCAACACTAAGTGGGTCTGGTGATCCATGAACATTTTGAAAGAAATCAGTTACTTGGTCAAAGTTTAATGAAAGAGGTGTATAATTTTCAATAAAAGATCTAGCTGGTTCCAGATAGTCATCTTTCGATGGGATGTTGGTATTTTGTTCTGTTGTTTTGGCATGCTTCGGCTTTTAGGAGGCATTTCTGTTGGTTTTGAAAATTCTACAGAGGAAAATAGATTTAAATTTTCCTCTATTATTGGGCTACTAACTTCTGAAATGAGTCTTTTATTAGTAGGAGTGTCGATGATTGGTGTGCTGTTATTCAGTATTTGATCGGTTGTATCAGTGTGAGGTTGCGTAAGATTACTAGTATTTTTTATTATTTGGGTGTATGATGACTGTGTTTGAGTTTCGGTGATTGGATTATCTAGGTGGGATGACTGAGAAAAGGAATTATTACTGTCGCTGTGGTTTGTTGTGCATTGTGCTGCTATATGACTTTTTACTTTAATTATTAAACTTTATATTATTTTAAAAAATAAGGGTACTTTACTCTTGGTCATTTTTCATATTTTTAGTTATATCTTACCCTGTATATTACCAATCGAAGTAAAATTTTGTATTTATTAGTTTTAGACCATGGGACCAGTTTTTTTAGAAAGGCGTTTAAAAATTCCAAAATTTTTTGGTCCGATTGTCCTCTTGTAACACCTATCCTGGAACACACTGTATGTAAGAACCGCATCAGCTTTATTTATTGCAAAGTTATTTGAGATGAAAATGGGTTAAAATATGGACGGCCCCCCTGTATTTAATTAATTTCTTTAATAAAAGTTTCCTAATAAAATTATACCTGTAACATCTGCATCTACAGTATCCTGAATATTTTCGTTTAACTGATTAACTTCTTTGTAGAGTTTGAAAAATTCTTTTAAATGGATCAGCAATTTTAACAGATTTAATATTAAGTTTCTCTATATCAGGTGGAATTATACCTCGTTCAACTGCCCATTCTTCATACCTAAATGTTTTCCAAAATTCCAGTTCTAAAATTGGTTGTGAAAAAAATATTAAAATCATTACAAACATATTTTGGATAAAAGATTTTGCATATTTTATACACGGTGTCTCTAAAGGGTCTGTACAAAATCCTGCCATAAATTCCTTGGACCAAAATACGACGATCTTACCTGCAATTTACCTTAATCAAAAAGTTGATTATTTACAATTGTAGGAGCTTTTCTTTTCCCATACATCCAAATAAAAGAGTTTTTGTGGACTGTATTATGGTTTAATTAATTGATTCAGACTTTACACTATTTACAATATTTACAAGTGTTTTAGAATTACTAAAAACATCCTGCTACGTTTATTAGCACAGTTCAGTGTCGATGTTCCTTGACACTTTTTACATCACTTTACTTATTACCTATTACGAATTAAGGTAATTGTCACTGAATTAGAATTTTTAGATCACTGAGAAAAGTATCTATATATAAGAGAAATACTAAGTTAGAATTATTTTGAATAAGAGAGATAACTAACTTGAATGTAGAATTTGTCAGTATTTGAATAAGAAAAAATTTACTTTCCTGAGAGAGAATTGCAATTATTTGCGAGAGAATAAGAATGTTTGAAAGCGACTTTGCGCGAGAGATGAGTCGTCCGAAAATTGACGAGAGCGACTTTTCGCGAGAGATGCGTAGTCGATGAAACTTGCAGTGCGACTGTCTTACTCTTTTGGGGGAACCGAATGAGTCCGCTCTCTACGCGCTAGACCGAAAGCATGTGTTGTGCCCGCCAATAGAGAGTGCGCTCTCCATCGGGCTGTGAGACACCTTCTTACGCGCCATTGGCGCGGCGCATCAGCCATATGGAGTGATCATTTTACTTGGAGATCGGAAAAGTACAAAGAGAATTCTGAGAACTTTGATGTTTTTACAAACTGCGTTTTACAAAGAAAACCGTTAAAGATTAAATCTAAAAATAGAACAGAATTGTGTTCGGAGAAAATAAATTATTTGGTTAATTTCTTTGAAAGAAATTATGCTCGTTCCCGAACAACAATAGTAGGTAATTTGATTGAAATTGATGAAAACTTTGATGTCTATTGGTGCCTAAACGGTGAGGTTCATCGACTTTAATAAGAAGTACCCTATATTTAAAATTTTGAATGTCTATAAAATGACGCGATTGCGATATCTGTCAAAATAAAAAGTTATGATGTGAATAAGTTTTAAGTTTTAGGTAAAGTGCCTGGCGGTATTTAATAAAAGTACTTTTGTCTTTAAATTTTAGAATCTGCAAAGCTCGATTTGTGTGCCAAATATCAACTGGATTGGAATAAAAATTAATGCAAAAAGGCGAAAAATCCAAAATAAAAATTGAACTTTGACGGCTTGTAACTCAAAAACGAATGCCATTTTGAAAAAAATGTATATAAAGTTCTACCCTTATGGTAGGTAGGTATTCCCTATTTTGTTTTTTTTATATCTCGAAAATAAATGCATAAATAAAGTTTTTTAAAGGCACAGATTAGCACAAAAACAGCTTGAAACAGCACAAAAAAATAGCATTTTTTCAGAGTCAGTGGTAAGTAGGTACGAAATACCACCCTCATTTTGTTTCTTTTGTATTTCGGAAATGAAAACATAAATAAAGTTTTTTAACGGCACAGAATAGCACAAAAATAGCACAAAACAGCCCAAAAACAATAACTTTTTCAAAAAGGCAGTGTTAAGTATGAAGACGTCGTATTTTGGTCCAAAGAATTTGTGGTAGCATTTTTACAGCCTTTTTAAAGACACCCTGTAGGATTTACTAAATATAGATTTATACAGGGTGTTCGAAAAATGCACGGCCAAATTTCAGGAGGTGATTCCTCATTGAAAAATATGAAAAAAGTTTCTATAAACATGGGTCCGAAAATGCATACTTTCCAAGATACAGGGTGGTAAACTTTTTAAATAAAATAGGTTTTTGTAATTATCTTGAATACCCTGTAACCGATTTTCTTGAAACTTTTCAGTGTTATTTCTAATAATAAGGGCCAAAGTTAGGCATAAATAAATTAAAATTATTAAGTCCAGTGGCGTCTCACGGGACATCTTATCGAAAATAATTGTAAAAAACTGTACGCCACTGACTTTTTTGTAATTTTTTTATTTTTTTATTAGGCAACTGAAAATACAACTTTTTTATCTCTTAAAATTTTTTTGTATCTGGCTTCGTTTTCGAGAAAAAATAAAAACCACTTTATTGCATGTTTCTTGGGACGGAATTTTTGAATTTTGACGATTTACTGAGCAAAACCAGTTAAAGATAGAGCAAAATTAATTTTACTTTCCTATCTTAACTTTTTAAGGACTATCTAATGACATTAAAAAGTGAAGGTCAACTGACGATTAAAGAAGGTGAATGTTGAACCTAAATGTTGGACACCCTGTATCTTGGAAAGTATGCATTTTCGGACCCATGTTTATAGGAACTTTTTTCATATTTTTCAATGAGGAATCACCTCCAAAAATTTGGCCGTGTATTTTCCGAACACCCTGTATAAAAGAAACATATTTTTTTAAGTTACTTTACAATAATTTTTTGGATAATCATATCTTTTTGACCGCTGCACACTTAGGTATTCTAAAAAATGGGCCCTATTTTAAATATTCGTCATTTTCAAAAAACAAACTCTTTGATTTCTAACCCGGAAGTCGTCTGTTCCTTTCCTAGCCGTTAATACATTTTTATGTAGTAATTATTTATATTAACGTCTGGGGTGGCACTACCGCGTGGTTTAAAAGGTGCTGGAAATTGCAAAATTTGCATGTTTTAGTGCTTGGACAAATTTGACAAAACAGGGGAAAAGATAAGTTAAACATCTAGAATTAAATTCCTTAAGATGGCCACTTATTTTTTATCTTTGGACATTCCACAGAGGCTAAAAGCCCAAATACTAACATACCGTGGGTGTCTTAAGCAGGGTAAGAGGAAGTTTGTTAACCCGGGACATAAAAACTTGAAGATTTGGGAGAAAAAGGAAAGACCTCCGCTTTTACATTTTAGAAACTCGAGGGATAAAAGAACGAACAAAGTGGGAAGTTCAGGGCCTATCCAGTTGTACCGTATGGAGATGCATACGTGCGGCACCACGAGTTTCCCTGTTGGGAGTTGCAAGTGGAGGGACTATATGGGATAATTCGTCGGAGCACAAGCCGTAAAAGTTAAAAAGCTTATAAAAGCTCGACGATGCGCGAGAGAAGAAATTCTTTCAGTAAGTAAAGGATTATTAGCAAGACGAACAGCTCTTCTTTGAATGGCATCAAAGGGCTGAGGGTTGTCGGGGCCGCCATTCCCCAGACATGAGAACCATATTCAAGAGAGGGTCAAGTTGGGTAAAAAGGTGAATGTTTGAAGATTTTTTTCGCGACAAATAACATGATTGTGTTTTGGATTGAAATTTTAATTTCCCAAAAATGATAAGTAAAAAAAATTCTAGCCCTATTTTTGCAAATAACGCTATATCAGCGATTATTTCCCTCATTAAATAATAAACTAATCATGAACCACCCGTATTTTAGTAAAAATTTTGTTTAGATGAGTGATTAAACGACATGTCGTCACCTTAATTGTAAACTAACTCCAGTTTTAATAAAAATGCAAGGAATTTTGACTCCTAATAACCCAACACCCACGGTACTCTTGTAATTAGGCATAGGCTTTCGTATGCTGTCACAACTTTTTAATTTTACCTTAAATATCTCCTTTTATTTAAACATGGATTAAAAATATTGTTTATTAATTTTAAAACGATAGAAATTTATTTATTTATTTATTTATTTATTTATTATAAAATTTACGGGTAACCCCATTTTACAAAAGTAAACAATATAAATATAATAACAAACAGATGATGGAAACAATAATAAAATATAAGTATACTTAAAAAAAATAAATCTAAATAAAGCTAAAGCAATAACGGTATAAATATTTTACCTGGTCTAGGTGGAGGTTTTATAATTGGAATAACTCTAACTTGACTTAAAAAATATGTTTTTAATTTTATTTTGAAAACGGGAATTGGAGTCTGCTGAAGTCCTGAAAAGAAAAAAAACTTGTAGTTAGAAATTTAAGTTAAAGTAACGTATAAATAAAGCCTTTTCATTCGTTTAAATTATACAAAAATGAGTGTGTACGACATTTTAACTTTTTAAGACGAAAGTTTGCTGCACTAAGTAGACATTTGAAATACGTAGAAAAGTAATTGTAATTTATGTACCAAGTACATAAGGTGATTCTTTTTTACGAATGGGAAGTTTGACAGTACGAGCCGTTAGGCGAGTGCGGTAATATCCCATGATTGTTATCAAATGCGTGTCGACAGATTTTTAATTAATAAAATTTTGCGTTTTTAATGTATGATCTGTGTTCTTTTATACGTTTGACTAACCACTTGCCACCGTTGTCAAGATAAATTGAATACAAATAATAAAAAATAAAAATTTACTATTATTAGGTTTTAAATTTTAAAATTTTTATGTTTTTTAGGAGATTCTGAAATATCTTTGACATTAAATGTCAAATATGTTTGTTTGGTTATAGTGTCATAGTGACATAGATAACTGGTTGCAGGTGTATTTATTGTTTATATTACAAAAAGGTGAATAGTTAGTTAATTTTTAGTCTTCCTGAAGATACTTCAGTATCAAGCAAAAGGCAACCAAGTGTTATTTAAATTAACTGAAATTGATGCTACACAATTATCTTTATTTAATAATATATACGCACTTTCTTTGATTTTACGTTTTTTAGAACAAGTTTCCTTTGCTAATATGCTCGAAGCATCCCAGTTTATTCTATGATTGTTATCAAATGCGTGTTGGCAGATTTTTGATTTATGAAATTCTGTGTTTTTAATGTATGATTTGTGTTCTTTTATGCGTTTGGCTAATGGTCTACAAGTTTCACCTATATTAAACTTATTGCATTTGCAAGGTATTTTATAAATGACATTTTTGTATTTTCATTTAAGTTGTATTGTTTTGTTTTTGTTAATTGAGATCTGATAGTGTTTTGTGTTTTAAAGATTGTGCGAATATTAAATTTATGTGCTATTTGTTGAATTTTATTTGATAGTCCGGGAATGTATGGTAAAAATAAATTTGTAATAGGTCTTTTTTGATTTTGTCTTATAACTGGAATTTTAAATTAAAGGAAACAATTATTTATAAAATCAAGAGGATAATTATTTTGAATTAAAATATTTTTAAATAATCTTTTTCAATATTTGATTTGAACAAATGACTTTAATTCTATCAAATAGACTTTTTACAACTTATTTAGACAGTGTTCGTCATGTTGGTATAGAAAAAATGTCATCTATATATCTCCACCAAACTAAAGGTTTATATTGATAATTTTCTACAAAATTAGATTTAAAGTTTTCCATAAAAATATTAGGTACTTAATAAAGGTGATAAAGGTGAAACGTCGTATTTTTACTTGTTTTAATTTTTTTGTTTTTCAGCACTTTTAATTTCATTTTTGGCGAGTACCCAACTAATTACCATCCATGAAAAACTTTTTACTTCGCAAGGTATTTTATTAATAACATTTTTTGTATTTTCGTTTAAGTTGTATGGTTCTGTTTTTGTTAATTGAGATCTAATAGTGTTTTATGTTTTAAAGATTGTATGAATGTAAAATTTATTTTTTATTTGTTAAATTTTATTCGATAGTACGGAAATGTATGGTAATTATTTAAATTTCAACTTAAGAAGACGATAAGTCACTTACTCAAAGTCATCACAGGAAACAACTATATAACGATCTCCATCCCGCATATTTTCGATGCCACTTGGAATTGAAGCTTTGGCCCCTTTTCCTCCTTTTTCCCTTTTACCACTATCCCCCGACTTTTCAGACTTTTTGATTTACTCTTTGAACTTCCCTTAGAGCTTCCTGTCTTTTGTGCTTCCATTTTTCGTTTCTTGCCATTCGAACCGTTCGACGAACGCCATAAATATATCCCATAAATCGGATGAGGAAATATCTAAATTCAGTAAAAGGTTAAAAACAGGGTGCTTCATTAGTGCGTCGGGCATCTACAGCGCCTTAACTATGACAGTTAGGGATTTTGTTTAAAGTGGTTTATGAATAAGAGATAAAAGTCTATTTTTGGAAAATATTTTGTTTATATACAGGGTACTTAAATTTGACCTACTAGAATTTGATCAATTTTTTTAAATAGAACACCCCAAATATTGTTACATATTTGGAAGTCCTTTATGTTTGTCTATACATGTGTACAATATTAGACTTATTAAATTTTCTTAAAAAAATATGAAAAAACATCGATAAAGGAAAAAAATTTCTCAAGTCGATGAAAAGGTTACTTTGTCCAAAAAAATACTTAAATCTAAATGTAGAGGGTCAAAAGATACCCTTCTATAATTTTAAACTAATTTTGACATACAGGGTGCTCAAAAATCGCCTCCCAATAGTCAAACATTCAATCGGTTCTTTCTCGGTTTTTTTAAATGGAACATCCTGTATATTGTTATTTAGTTTATTAAAGCTTTAGTAAATATACAATTTTGGTAATATACTCAAAGTCTCTATCTGTCTTTAATTTTGTGTTACTTACACGTATTTAAAATTCACCCTTTTAAAATCATTTTTAGGTGAAAAGATTTTTACAATTATTATTAATTTAAAAAATAATATTAATTTAAAGTTTTAAGGCACCATTTTTTATACTTTATTAGTGAATATAACATGTCTTGTTAAGATATTCCAAATTATTTCCTTAGGCTTGGACAGATTTTTATTTCAACAACTTTGGCAGTTTCAAAGTGTCAAGTAATATTTATTTGGTTGCTGTTGTACTTACTTTCTTTGGTGATTATAAATATGGAGTTTAGCAAAGATGAGTTGGTTAATATGGTTTTTGTACTTGGTGAAAGTGAAAAAAAATTGTTTTCTGGCTAGCAGGAATTACGCGGCTCGTTTCCCAGAGAGAAGAGCTCCTGACGAAAAGTGTTTTAGGTGACTTCTTGCAAGATTTGTTGAGACGGGAAGCGTTTTCTATAAGAAAGAAACTCGGTTAAAATCCGCTACTAACGAGGAAAATGAATTGCTTGTGTTGTTATCAGTAACTGAAAATCCTCACGTAAGCCAAAGACTACTGGAGGAAACAACAGGAATAAGCAATACGTCAGTGCATGCAGCGAATGTTAAAAAAGAACAACTTTCACGCTTACCATATTCAGTTACATCAAGCATTAACGGTGATAAATTTTCAAAATCGAACAACCTTTTGTGAATGGGCAAGAAATAGCTTGCAAGAAGATCCTTTATTTTTTAATTACGTTATGTTTTCAGATGAAGCAACATTTCATAATGGAGGTTGTGTCAATAGACATAACTTTCATTATTATTCTTCTGAAAACCCACGAATTATTAGACAAATTGATCGTCAACATCAATGGTCCGTAAATGTTTGGGTCGAAATTGTTGGAGAATATATAATAGGCCCACATTTCTTTGAAGGTCATTTAAATGGCGCTATGTATATGGAGTTTTTGCAGCACGAATTACCAAGGCTATTAGCTCTTCCGTCCTCACAGATCCGAAACAGAATGTGGCTCCAACAAGATGGAGCACCACCTAATTTTTCACGGGATGTTATAAACCATTTAAATCAAAAATTTTGGCAATAGGTGGATTGGAACAAACGGGCCGATTCAGTGGCCACCCAGATCACCGGACCTGACAAAGCTTGACTTTTTTCTTTGGAGTTATGTTCAAGGGCAAGTATATCAGGATCCACCAACAACTGTGATGAATATGCAAGATAAAATAAGGCAGGCATTTGGTCAGGTTTCTCCGCAAATGCTGCGTGGAAAGAAACTTTGAACGGCGTGTTAATTTATGCTTAGACCAGAACGGAAGGCATTTTAAACATTTATTTTAGTTGTTATTAATGCAGTATTTTTGATTTTTTTTTAACAAATAAATTAAATTATTACCTAAAAATAATTTTAAAGGGCGATATGTGTAAGTAACACAAAAATAGGGACAGATAGAGACTTTGGGTCTATTACCAAAATTGTTTACTTACTAAAGCTTTATTAGACTAAATAATAATATACCGGATGTTCCATTTAAAAAAACCGAGAAAAAACTGATTGAATTTTTGACTATTGGGAGGTTATTTTTGAGCACCCTGTATGTCAAAATTAGCCTAAAATTATAGAAGGGTATCTTTTGACCCTCTACAATCAGATTTAATTCTTTTTTGGAGGCAGTAACTTTTTCATCGACTTGGGGAAATTTTTTTCCTTTATCGATGTTTTTTCATTTTTTCAAGAAAATTTAATTTTCCTAAAAACTAATAATTTAATAAGTCTAATATTGTACACATGTATAGACAAACATAAAGGACTCCCAAATAGGTAAAAATAATTGGGGTGTTCCATTTAAAAAATTGATCAAATTCTAGTAGGGCAAATTTGAGTACCCTGTATATAAACAAAATATTTTCCAAAAATAAACTTTTATTTCTTATACGACGCACTAATAAAGCACCCTGTATAATATGGATCATCAGTCTTTTCATATAAATAAAAATTAATGCTTTATCGTGTAAATTTTTCTTTAAATATTGATGTTAATCTTTATTTTTTAACCGAAAAAAAGGAGAGGTTTTTTTTTATTAGAAAGAGTGCACTTTCGCGGTGGTCCCATAAAAGACCCAGTCAGGATCTCGAAAGATAAAGGTAGGGGAAGGGGGCAAGACGGAAGCCTTAACGTTTGAAGTGAAATAAAATAGACACATTTATATATTCTGGACACTTATTTATTTATAATTACTTTTTAATAATTAAATCGTTTATTGCAGAAACCCATCAAATAACATTTTTGGCGAAAATGAGATTTTTAGCGTTTTTCAATTTTATTGTCTAAACTAACCCCTTTTTATATAAAAATCAGTCACTTATCATGCGGCTGTGTGTGTCAAATTTTATAAAAAAATATGTTTGGTGCAAAAACCTATCAAGTAAGGGTTCATAATTTGTTTCTAAAGTAAATTTTATGGTCAATCTTTGGTAACCTTGTATGCTGTATGTTTACTTCATCAAACACGTCTTGTTGTAATGAGCACACGAGCATAATCCTTATAGAAGTTGGTAAAACAGATTTCTTTATTGACCAAAGATACAGGGTGATAAATTTTTTTAAATGTATTTTTTTAACCACTGTGTACCTTCAAATTTAAGACATTTATAATATACGTCTATTTGAACTTTTCTTCTTAAAATTGTCTATGGATTTACACTCTTAGAGATAGGCATCTAATTTAAAAATACCCTGTATAGCTTAGACGTAACCAATCAGGATTTTTTTAAAATCCAGTAATTTTAAAAACCGCTGCTTAAAACAACTTTTAAGGTAAAATATATAAAAGAATATAAATTTTTGCAAAAAATTAATTACATATTTACATTTCGTCACAAAAGATCTACAGCAGATCTTCTTTCCTTCGTATCACACTGCTGGAATAAGTCTCTTGAGTTTCTAGGTGAGTCCCAGATCATTGCTCTTGATATATCCAAAGCTTTTGACCAGGTCTGGCATGCCGCACTTCTTAATAAACTTCCCTCCTATGGTCTTTCAACTTAACTCTGTACTTGGCTCTCTAGTTATCTGTCTGATCGTCGTATATCAGTTATTGTGAACGGCCATTCTTCAAGCTTTCACCAAGTAAATGCTGGAGTCCCTTAAGGCTCAGTTCTGGCACCAACATTGTTTCTTCTTCACATCAACGACCTTCTCTCGTCCACAACTAATTCCTTTCATAGTTTCGCCGACGATAGTACCCTTCACTCTAGTTTTCAGGTTCCTAAACCCATTACTAAACCTGACTTGGAAAACAAACGCAGAGCGATGCAGATATCTCTTTCGCAGGATCTTAATTTAATATTGGATTGGGGCGCTAAAAATCTCGTCCATTTTAATGCATCCAAAACACAATCATGTTCCTTGTCGCGAAAAGAGTCATCAAATACTCATCCTCTACTTATGAGCGACCAAGTTTTACAGAGCAAAGACACCTTTAATCTTGTGGGCGTCACATTTGAAAGTAACCTTAACTGGCATAAGCACATTGTAACTATAGCCACGTCAGCTTCAAAAAGGCTTGGATTTCTCTTTCGAGCCAAAAAGTATTTTTCCCCTTCTAATTTATACACTTTATATGTGTCCCAAATCCGACCTCCCTTGGAATATTGTTCTCATATCTGGAGCATGGCGTCCCCCACAACCCTAAGTATTCTTGATTCTATTCAAAGAAGAGCTATTCGTCTCATTAATGATCCTTCACTTACAGAAAGGCTTCCTTTCTTGCACATCGTCGGGCTGTGGGGGATTTATCGCTTTTTTATAGGTACTTCCATGGCTTCTGCTCTAAAGAATTGTCCAGTATAGTTCCTCCACTTACGGTTCCCAACAGAGAGACTCGTGGTTCCGCGCGTATGCATCCCTATACGGTCCAACTGGACAGGCCCCGAACTTCCCACTTTGTTCGTTCTTTTATCCCTAGAGTTTCTAGGTTGTGGAACCTGCTGCCAAGCAGAGGTCTTTCCTTCCCCCCAAATCTTCAAGTGTTTTAAGTCCCGTGTCAACAAACTCCCTCTTACCTCGCTTAAGACAACCACGGTACGTTAGTATTTGGGCTTTTATCCCTTGTGGTTTGTCCGGAGATTAAAAAAATACAGGGTGCCACAAAAACCAATTTTGTTTGTAATTTGTACAAGACAGCGCAGGAGGCGTTATCTAGGTATTACAATAAAATTTATAGCAAATTTAAATTTTTACCTCCCAAAACTCCCTTAAGCCAAGAATTTTGACAATGCATCCATTACATGATTATGTAAAACTAAAACCAGAACAACTTTTTAACACCCTGTATCTTTGAAACCATCCACTTTTGCACAAAGGGAAGTTGGGTTAGATTGTCATATTTTCGCCTCAGGAATTTGTGGATTTATTTCTGCGTCTTTTAACTATAACTTTTTTTTATTGCAGAAACCCGTCAAGTAAAAAAATATATTTTTTTCAACAAAATATTAGTATTAAAGTTTTATACAAATAACATCTGCAACTAGTATCCTAATTTTTTTAGGCCAAAATCTTCTTTAATTTTAAAGATATACACTTTTTGGCTATTACCGAAAATTTAAGAAAGTGCAGTTGGCGGGTTTCTAAAATAAACGATTTAATAAGTCTTTGAAAATAAATTACAATAAACAATGAATTTATTGAAAAAGAAAGTATTTTAAATTTTATCAAAAATGTCCAAAACCCCATCTTGCTCCCCAGGTAAGGTAAGGTGCGTCAAATTTGTTGCAAAATAAATAAGAATATTAAAAATAATTTGAATTTTTAGAAAGAAACATTGGCGTACTATTTTTTTATCCTAAGTATAAATGTCGTTCATTAACTGGTAGAAGTAATTAAAAATCTTTTACGTCAAAAAATGCCTATTGCTGATTAATAGGTGCGACTTAAATTTTAGGAAAATATATAAACAGTTTTAAAGTTATGATAACAAAACAATTTTTTTCTTAAAACCTTAACTTCCTGTAGCTTAAATGTTAATGTTCGGTTTACCATAAGATATTAAAAACTTTAATAATATAATCATACTACTACGGCCTTGAACTATTTAACTATTGGTTCTCCTCGACGAAAATACACGATGATAATCGAGCGCGACCGTGGCAGCGCTGTGCAGGAACTCCCGATGGCGAGAGAGACTCAAAGAAAATGGAGAAGGGGAGAGGAACAGTTGATTTACCCCCACCAATTAAAGAATGGCACACAACTGCGACTGGTGATTGTGTTCAGCGACCGAAAGAGCTCGTCAAAGTTTTATTTTATTTTTGCTTAAAGTTGGTAAAAAGCAGGTGCTTGGTTAAAAGTATGGATTTATTTATAATTTTTTTGTTTCAGTACGCACTTTTGCGTAACATTTTTGTGTCTGAATCAATACTATCAGCCAAATATCTTGCGAACTTTAACCGGTTTGATGGTTAACTTAACACAGCGGGATTACTCGTCATGCGCATGAGAAGTTCTTTTTCGGCTTGCTATTGGCTGTTATAAATGTCAAAACTCTTGACTTTCAATATGTTCAATATGGCTGATGTTTTGTGATTGTTGTGGCTGTTTATTTGTTTTGTGTTTTATTCGGTTTAATTTTACGTGTGACCTGTGTTATAAATATAAATTGTTGAAACAACATTTGTGTAAATTTAATGGATTTTTAAATAAAGTATTTTTTAATTTATTTAGGTTGTTTTTTTTATGAATTAAAACAAATTAACACTATGTAAGATTCATTTTTTGAACAAAATATTATATACATTATTATTTTACATAAATACGTAAAATATATTTAATGAATATCTTGCTGGAGGTAAAAACACAATGAACCAATAAAGGATTTCTGTGTGCGTCACTCCATATTTACAAAATTTTCTTGAACTGTAAGACAGACAAATGACCAGTTTAAAAAGTATTAATAGTGATAAAAATTATACTAAAGCAAAAAAATAAAAAGACCCAATCACTAAATAACTGACCCAGTTGAGGTACAAACCAAGATTAGAGTGTGTCTACTTAGGTTCGTACCATAAGGCTAACTATTATAATTGTTTTCGGTGGTAGGTATATAAAATATCTTAAAAATTATGAATTTTTCTTAAGAGGAAAGTACACTTATTTTTGTCAATATCGAAAATTTGTGGAAAAAAAGATGTTTAGGATTTAGATTTTTTTTCTGCAATACCGAGCATTTTTGAGCTTCCTTTACAAAAGTATTTTATTTCAAGATAAGTAAGTATTCAGTATAGTGAAAACGTAAATTTTCATTGTTAATTAAAACCTACAATCTTATCTGCTTCCTCATACCTAAAAAAACAAGTATGTAGATATCGAATAAAATGGACCAAGCACAGTGGCCTATGGAAACTGAAATCCTACTACGCTTTTCTCAGTATAAGTAATATTAACTTATACACTATAATACCTTCCAACTAAATAGGATTAAAAATAAGTCTAAAATTTATTTGGTTGGTTAAGTTTAAGCGTGCTATTTTCATATATTAAAATTATACACTTCTTTTACATTTTACAACCATTCGTTATGCTAAATATGTAATTTCACAAATTCTATTTAGATTTTCATTTTTAGTTCTTATTTCCCTAAAATTTATATATATTTTTCCACATTAACCTATTCCAATCTAAGTATAAAATAGACTTCTACCAAATACATTTTAATACACCATTAGCACTAAATTACCAATATTTAGTCATTAAATTTTTAATAAATTTCAGTATTACCCACATTTCACACGTTTTATTGATGTTTTATGTATATTTACTCAATAAATCAATGTTTTTGAATATACCGCCGATTTTGACATTGGGAGTGCGTATGCGCATGCCCTGCCATCCCGCAGACCCTTTTTTCAAATTGTGCCACTTTTCGAAACGGCGATTGATCCTCTATCCTTGTCTATCCTCTTTGGAGAGACTCTCTCGAAGCGACGCGCAAAACAAGTTGTCATGTTCATTGTTCCACTTTTAACAAGTTAAATATTGCATTTGGTTTTAAAAAATAAATGGTTTTTTTTAAAGTAACGTGAAATTGTATGAAGATACTCAACAAACCCTACAGTTAATAGGTTTAGGACATATGTTTATATAAAGTTTTTTTTTCAAAAATAAGCTTAGGAATCATGCCCTTTAATTTTAGCCATCAATTAAATAGCTTCCTGTAGATTAAGGTTTGTAGATTTCTCAACTTACTTTTAATTGGTATTCTCTGTGGAATCCACCCAGTAAGACAATTAATTATATCAAAATCATACAGTTCGTGACGTGTACTCCAGCTAAGTACTCCAATTTTTAAAAGAGCTTTGCAAAGTATCATTGGCCACAATTCTAATAGGTCCTTTTTAGCAGCACTACCTTTAAAAAACAAAACATTTAATTTAGGTTTATTACATAAGCCACATTTTTCCTAGAACGTTAGCTTACTTTCTAAATAGACCAGGTCGTATGAACGCCAATGTATCAGCAATTATTCTCATGGATTTCTTTTTGCAGGATCATCTTCAGAATAAAATGATGACTGATTACGACGCTCCATGATGCCACCTCGAATTTTGGTAAGATTTTTTAACCGCAATTGTTTTAACAATTAAGAAAAAAATTGCACCAGAAAAAAAATAAATTTTTTCACTAATTTTCTATCGAAAATGACTCTTATGTTTTTTTAATTAACATTTATTAAAATATCCTAATGTATTTTTTATGGAATTCTCTAATTTTTTTTATAATTGTAAAGAAAGCGATTTTAATTTTTTTTTAATTCCTAGATATACTTTTTTATTTCCCAACAAAGTGTGTTTTTCGTGTTTTTAATCCCCAAAAATCTTTTCACTATTCCTGTATGGTATAAAGACGAAGGCCATAAATAGCGCCTATAGAATAATAAACACTGGAACGTCGAAACAACATCCTGGAAGACACGGTCACACTAGGGTAATGGAAATCACCGAACTACAGCCAGTGAACGTAAGATTAGACCACAGTACTGGGGTCTATAACTTTGAAACACCATATAAGGTCAGCTGCAATCCTGACATATGGGCAAATGGAACATCTCCATCACTTAACATAGGCTTGGTTTGGTACACCGATTGCTCAAAGACGGATGATAGAGTGGGTGCTAGTGTATTTGGGGCAAGGCCCAAAGCGACTTTTAGCCTTTCATTAGGAAGGCAAGCCACTGAATACCAGGACGATATATATGCCATCTTAGCATGTGAGAAAAGGGTATCACAATCACACCATTCACATTCTCTTAGACAACCAGGCTGCTCTAAAAGCCTTGGATACCCATCGTATAAAGTCCAAAATATCGACGAAGTGATTAAACAATATCAAGGAGCTCGCCGCCAAGAACAACAGAATAGAACTTCTGTGAGTTCATGGACACTTAGAAATAGAAAGCAATGAAAAAGGGGATAAAATAGCAAGAGCTGGTTCATTTAGAAGGTTCAACGATTCAGAGCCAGTACTCGGACTGTCCAAAAAGGTAATGAAAACAATGATAAGCAGATGGTTTTAACAACATTATCTCGCTCGCTGGCATACATCACCTGGCCACAGACATGCGAAGGAGACACTAAGCGATCCTAGAAGTAGTAAGACTTTTGATAAGACACTGTTATCTAAGAAAACACTTGCAAAGAATGGGCATTTACAAAAGACCCATAACATGCAGGCTTTGCGGGGTAGAGGAGAAAACAGCCCCACACACCATATACAACTGAAATGCACTGATACGCAAAAGACACATTCAGAACATTCAGAGCGGGAATCTTCTCCCGCATGAACATTTTGGTAGAAATCTACTAAACCTGATAAAGGGCAGTGGACTTCTGTAACAAGCGAGGGGTACACAATAAGCCAATAGGCTGCAGTGCAAACGTGGTCGTATGACCATCTCCGCCTTAAACCAAGCAACCAACTAACCTGTATGTTATGATCTCCGTAAAAATAGCACCTAGATTGGCCTGGTGTATTCCAAGGTTACCACGACAACTACATTAAGGTGTGCGGGTTAGGTAGTTGACGTGGTAACCTTGGAAAACACTAGTCCAATCTGGATGCTGTTTATATGAAGATCATAAAATACAGAAAAAGTACAAAGATTTTTGGGGATTAAAAACACGAGAACACACTTGGTTAGAAAATAAAAAAATATCTAGGAATTAAAAATGTCAAATCGCTTGCTCTACAATTGTTTTTAAAAATTCAAAGATTGCATAAAAAATACATTATGTGTATATTTTTCATGCATTATTTAGATAGTAAAGTTGGGCCTTATTGCTTATTTTTAATTATTTAAATGAATATAACTAATAATTTAATTTTCTAAAAATTACAAAGAGTCATTTTTGGCGAAAAATTAGTTAAAAAATTAATAACATTTTGTTTGATGCATTTTTTTCTTTATTGTTAAAATAAATGCTTTAAAAATTATGACCAAAATTTAAGCTGGCAACATGGGTCGTCGTAACCAGCATTTTATTCTAAACATAATTCTGCAAATTAAATCCATGTAAATAATTGTTGATATATTGGCGCCCATACGACCTGGTCTAAAACATTATTTTATACTTTTTTCTATACTTTAAGTTTAGGTTATTTAGAAAGTTTTTTTCTTACAATTATTCTATTTAAAATGCATATAGACTTACCTCCCTTACCCTTCTTACCCTTTCCCTTTTGATTTTTTGTAGAAGATTTTTCTGATTTTATAGGGATAACATCTTGTTCATCCTTTATTTTTGGTTTGCACAGGGAGGGAAGTAAAATATTGTGAAATTTATCCACTGGTATAAAATCGTCAACAAAGATTTTCCTCCAGGTTCCCATCCAATACAGGCGAACGACATATTTTCCTAAAAGCAAAACAATGTTTAACACGAAATATCTTTAAGTTACCTCTGAAAATAAATGCCAACAAATGGTTTTTATTTATTTACGCGAAAACCATCAAATAAAAAAATTGTCAGGAGATCAAATTTGTTTCAAACTTGAGAAATTTTAAAAAATAATATTATCTTAGAAAAATGCAGTGGCGTATCATTTTCTACTTAAAGAATAGTTACTCATATACGACAATGGTTGTTTGTCAAAAAATGTCTTTTGATGAATATTAGGCCCACAATTTTTTAGAAATTTTTTTGAATTGATATAAAAATTATTACAAAAAAACAACATTAAAAAAATTAACACACGTGGATTAAAAAGAAAAAACGTTTAAGACAGATGAATGTTCGCATAAAGTATTTTTTCCTATTTTTCTTTGTAGAGTCGCTCCTAAAAGTTTGTTAGTAGAGTAACTGGACACCCCACATCAAAGAAACTATTAAGAAAAAAATCCACGATAAAGGTTTTTCATGAAATTTTTTTGTCATGAGTAAAATATTTATAAAAAATTAACACAATATTGTAAAAGCCCATTATAAGAAAATTCTAATAAAATAAAATAAAAATAACATTTAAATTTCATTGCGGATTCCCTTTTTTATGGTAGGGAAGTCCAAGAGGGGGATTTCGGGATTTACTACAGTGCGGCAGTTTAATATACCGAACATTCCACACACTATCAAGAACCCCAAACAATCCAAAAACAAACCCTGGTTTTCCAAATCTTGTGATAAAGCTAGAATTTTAAAAGTTCAGGCTAACAAGAAGTTTCCACAGGATCCTAATCCAGAAAACCGACAAGCCATCATTGAAGCAAGAAACTACAATCAAACAATTTCTAAAGCCAAAGACTCCTTCGACAATCGTATTAAAAACAAAGTTCTTTCTTGCTCAAATGGCAGCAAATCTTTCTAGTCCTTTGCGAAAAACATAAGTAGGAATTTTTGTACCAGTTCTTTCCCACCATTAACTTTAGAAGATGAAATTATTTCTACCGCTAAAGAAAAGGCAGAACTATTGGCTAAACAATTTGCTGCCAATTCAACCCTTGACCCTTCCGTAAAACATCCAATTCCAGCGGTTATCCCAGTTCTTCATAAAATGCCCGATATTTTTTTAAGGTGAAACATATTAAGCGTATCCTTTTTTCTCTTAAAACCAAGAAATCGTCTGGGCTGGATGGCATACGAGCAATCGTTTTAAAAAAATGTGCTCCAGAACTTGCACCAATCTTAACTTGGCTCTTTCGAATTTCTTACGACACAGGTATCTTTCCGGAGAGCTGGAAAGCTGCACGTGTTCAACCTATTTCCAAGAAAGGATCTAAATCTCTTCCATCTAACTATAGACCAATTTCAATTCTCTCAGTTCTTTGTAAAGTAATGGAAAAATTAAATTAAATTCTTAAGTACTTAGAAAACACAAAATTTTGCATGACAGGCAGTATGGATTTTGCCACAAAAGATCTACAGCAGATCTTCTTTCCTTCGTATTACACTGTTGGAATAAGTCTCTTGAGTTTCTAGGTGAGTCCCAGATCGTTGCTCTTGATATATCAAAAGCTTTTGACCAGGTCTGGCATGCCGCACTTCTTAATAAACTTCCCTCCTATGGTCCTTCAACTAAACTCTGTACTTGGCTCTCTAGTTATCTATCTGATCGACGTATATCAGTTATTGTAGACGGCCATTCTTCAAGCATTCACCATGTAAATGCTGCAGTCCCTCAGGGCTCAGTTCTGGCACCAACATTGTTTCTTCTTCACATCAGCGACCTTCTCTCGTCCACAACTAATTCCATTCATAGTTTCGCCGACAAACGCCTTCACTCCAGTTTGCAGGTTCCTAAGCCCATCACTAAACATTGACTGGAAAACAAACGCAGAGCGATGCAGATATCTCTTTTGCAGGATCTTAATTCAATATTGGATTGGGGCGCCAAAATACTCGTCCATTTTAATGCATCCAAAACACAATCATGTTCCTTGTCGCGAAAAGAGTCATTAAATACTCATCCTCTACTTATGAGCAGCCAAGTTTTACAGAGCAAAGTCACCTTCAATCTTGTGGGCGTCACATTTAAAAGTTAACCAAACTGGCATAAACACATTGTGTCTATAGCCACGGCAGCTTCAAAAAAGCTTGGATTTCTCGTTCGAGCCAAAAAGTATTTTTCCCTTCTAATTTATACACTTTATATGTGTCCCCCACAACCCTAAGCATTCTTGATTTTATTCAAAGAAGAGCTAGTCGTCTCATTAATGATCCTTCACTTACAGAAAGGCTTCCCTCTCTTGCCCATCGTCGGGCTGTGGGAGATTTATCGCTTTTTTATAGGTACTTCCATGACTTCTGCTGTAAAGAATTGTCCAGTATAGTTTCTCCACTCACGGTTCCCAACAGAGAAAGTCGTGGTTCCGCGCGTATGCATCCTTATACGATCCAACTGGACAGGCCTTGAACTTCTCACTTTGTTCGTTCTTTTATCCCTAGAGTTTCTAGATTGTGGAACCTGCTGCCCGCAGAGGTCTTTCCTTCCCCCAAATCTTCAAGTATTTAAGACCCGTGTCAACAAATTCCCGCTTACCTCGCTTAAGACACCCACGGTACGTTAGTATTTAGGCTTTTAGTCTTCGTGGTTTGTCTAAAGATAAGATACCTTGTACCCGGTTTAGTACCTTTACCAAATATGAGCCCCGCATACAGGGCCGATCGTAAGAAACAAAAAATATATTCATCAGAAATTTTGGGGCGCGTCAGATTAAGATAGGGTATATACTTGTGTACTAATCTGACATTTTTAAAGTGACGCAAAGAACAACAAAGTTGTAAAAAACGGCATTTTAACGTTATCGAGCTTGACTATTTTTTTTTTTTTATTTCAAAAAATACAATTTAAGGATAACAAAAATATATAATCTAATACGATTCAAAGGAGCCAAAATAATAACAGTATCTTTTGATATATTTAAAAATCTATAGCCGCTTCTTCATCGATGAAAAGTATACATTATATAACATTTTTTTTATCGAAGGTTTGCAACCCAATAGGTTTCTATGACGCTCGAGCAAATCCCCATTTAGAATCATGGGCTTCCACTATTAAAGCTTTAACAATCCAAACTCGGTTACAAACTTTTTAAAGAACTCGGATCTCTGTGGGATCACATCAACAAAATAATAAAAAACTGGCAATCAACGGTATTGATTTGGATACATGGAAATAATTCGCAAAAACTGGAAAATCTGATACCTGAATCTTTTTTACTTTCAATTATATAAAAATATAACCTCGTATGCTACGATACAATACAATACAAAACATTGAGTTAAGGTACATCGTTATAACCGAATATGATTGGACGAATCGCAACATTGTGTTTTTCGTCCTAAATTTTCGGATGCATATACATACAGGGTGTTCATTTAAAAACTTTCCACTTAAGTTATCTTCGAAACGAGAAAGATTTGAGAAAATCGCCGAAACACGTCAAGATATTTATTGAGGGGGAACGTTTTTTACAAAAATTGACGGCGCCCCTTTAACCCCTTAACCACCAGGGCCACCACCCCAAAATTCTTAAATGAGTAGGCGGGTCATTTTAAAGCTCCTGACGAGTACTTTATAACCCTACAATATCAATATCTTCACCTATTACAAAATGGCGGTACTTTAAAAATTACCTAAATACCTGATTTGAATGGCCATATTTCCGAAACTAATAAAGTTAGATGTACCTAATGTGGTGTTTTCTTAAAGCTCTTTAAAGGTCTTTTTAATAGGCTTGGCATCAGTCTTTCAAAAAACATACTAAAAACTACTGTAGCTGTCAACACTAAAAAATTATGAAAATAAACAATTTTCAACGTAGGTAAATTGCCCTCTAGCGACAAATATTTTATGTGAATTGTTACTAGAAAGATGAAACGCAGAACGATTTAGTCTAGGTTTTAAATATTAGTCAAATCGGTTTTTCTGTAAGCGAGTAATTCAAAAAATAAAAAATAAAAACTTGAACTTTGACGGTTTGCAACTCGAAAACAATGACATTTTGAAAAAATATATGAAGCTACCGTTATTTTTTCAAGTAGAATCAGCCACTTAAGTTTCGTGATCGATTTTTGAATCACCCTGTATTTCAGTTCCAAATCTTTTTTACCTATGATAGAGAGAGCAAATAAAGGAGAAGACGATATGTGGTCCTAACCTTACCTTTATGGTGTTTTTATGTGGTATTTTTCAATTGATTTAATTTTTTTATAACAGACAAAATACCACCACGGAACACTTAGTGACAACGTTATTAAAATGCGTTAGCCATATTTTAAATTATTTTATTTCCCATTGTTTCTTTTTTAACTAGTTAGCTCTTTAATGGCATTTTTGAAACTTTTTCCAATCCGTTGTTATCGTACGGATATCGCCTGAAACGCAGAATCGATTTTTGGTATTCAGGCCAGTCCTTTGCCTAATCGGAAAAGTATATTGTGACGTGAATTTTGAAATATACAGGGTCACTTTACGTCACTGCGCAAATGTACCATATTGAACTATCTTCTTGGGACAATGAGACCGGTGGACCATAAAAACTAACTTTGCATTTTTTAAAACCAACTTAACTTATTTTAGTACGGGCATACCCCCCACTAGGGGTAGCCCGTAAGGGGGCTTAACTACAACTTTATCTCTATACTTGACTTCACTAACTACTTCTTATCAAATATTTTTCTAATCTTTTTCTCCCTCTTTAAATATTAAATTTTCCAGTGTTTGTTTTACATTTCTACGCAACCCAGTTTGTTTAATGTGTTTATTTTTTTATTACAAGAGTAACCTATAAAACTGTTTAATTTATACTTTTAAAACCTTGACACCTCACGTCTATTTTTATGTAGCAAATTTCCCAATGTTAAGTAACCCAATTAAAATGTATACTTATTTTAAAATTCCCAAAAACGAAAATTTTTAAAATTCCCAAAATGTATACTTTTTTATACTAGGTGTTCACAATATATCGCATTTTTTTGTTGGATTAATTTTAATCAAATTAGTTAAATCAAACTTAGTTTAACGATGTACCGGTACTTATCTACTGTTATTTAGAAAACATGTTATCTATTACAATACTGTACTTATTTTAGGTAAACTTTATAAAATACCCGAACCCTTGGTAAATTCATAAGATACCGAACTTTAATAGTTTAAGATAATTATGCGACCGTCCCAGGGGAGTCCTAATAAAATGTTGGTATAGATAACCCGGTTTAAGGAGAATAATAGGCTTGGAAATTAGAGTATGTTCATAAAGGTATTAGAATCCTGGATTACGAAATTTTTGTGTAAATAGGGCCACTGAATATTTACGACAAAATATTATGTATAATATGTATATTAAACTTAAAGTTTTGTATCAAAAGGGTATGTATACTTTAGTGAAAATAAATATCAGTTTACAGCGAAGTACGTTCTAGGCCAAACAAATAGTATATTTCTAACTAGTGCTGAAAGTGCCATTTCTTCCGCACACCACTGCTGTTGCGGAAAAGCGCACTTTTCGCACGTGTTAGGAACGCTATTTTTCTACGAGTGTAAGAAAAACATAAAAACTAAAATCTTATTATTTTTTTTTATTGTAACACAATGCTACCTAATATCCTACTATACCAAAGCAAAATTCTCTTTTAAATATGAAGTGCATGAAAATCCTTCATTGCGACTCACTAATATTTGGTTTAAAATTTTTGTACTTTTCCGCACTAGTGCAGAAAAGTGATTATTTTCCGCACTAGTGCGGAAAAGTTTAACTTTCCAAACTAAATTGCGTGCGGAAAAGTGATGCTATCCACACGCTAGTAGAAAAAATATGTACCGGTTATCAAGGTATTTCGCACATCCAGTTCAAAGGTGTATTAATTAAAAAAAAATAATCAAATTATATTAAAAATAGTTTTCTTTTAACATACTTTATGCCCCCGCAAATACGTATTATTGTAAATTTAAGCTAACTCCTAAAAATGTCACTACCTATGGCGGTACACTGTATAGCATATTGTATACACCGTCTATTCCGATACCTGAAATATGTCTTTGTTGTGTTTGTGTCATGGTTTTATGACTGACACCCTTACTATTTTGGGCAAAATGTTTTAAAATTGCATGTAAAACATTGTGGTAAACTTGTCCGACAAAAAAGTGACGCGTTGGTGCAGACGCGATTTATGAATTCCTACTGCGTGTCAGCACTTTCATGGAGTTGAAACGCAGTAGCAAATACGAACAGTATCACCTTTATTTACCTCTTTAAACCCTACGTGAGTTTGGTGCTGCAGTTTGGGAGGAATTTAAAAGCATGCAAATGCATAAGCGGTTTGTGAATTCCTACTGCGTGTCAGCGCCTTTATGGAGTTGAAACGCAGTAGCAAATACGAACAGTATCACCTTTATTTACCTCTTAAAACCCTACATGAGTTTGGTGCTGCAGTCTGGGAGGAATTTAAAAGCATGCAAATGCATAAGCGGTTTGTGAATTCGTACTGCGTGTCAGCGCCTTTATGGAGTTGAAACGCAGTAGCAAATACGAACAGTATCACCTTTATTTACCTCTTTAAACCCTACGTGAGTTTGGTGCTGCAGTCTGAGAGGAATTTAAAAGCATGCAAATGCATAAGCGGTTTGTGAATTCCTACTGCGTGTCAGCGTCTTTATGGAGTTGAAACGCAGTAGCAAATACAAACAGTATCACCTCCCTTTACCACTCTAAACCATACGTAAGTTTTGTGCTACAGTTTGGAAGAAATTTAAAAGCATGCAAACGCATAATTTTATTACAAATGAAATTTAACCTGGTAACAAAAGATCTGTGTCCAAAAGCATTACAAATCAGTCAAAGTAAATCAAACAGCTCAAATACAGTGAGATAATTAATACATAACCATTTTTAGAAAAAGTCATAGTTTACGAGTTCTTTTTGTGAATTTTGTTATAACATATTCGGTTTTATTTAAAAGACAATTTTATTTTGCAAAATATTCAAATTAAACTTTTAGTTCTGTAATTGTACATTTTTATTGGCTAGCTATTAAGTTATTATTTTTTATTTGTTTTGTCTTTTAACTATGGTTATACAGCAAGTATTTATTATATTTATTATTCATTAAGCTAATAAATATTTTAATTTTTAATTTAAATTTGATACGAGGTATTACAAAATGATGCTGGCAAAGCCAAAAATCTGACAAAACATTATACAGTGCTTGTCTAAATATAGGACCTCATCTGCTAACTTTTGAATTGTTTGGTATTTTTTCATGAAAATTTGAGGACTTTAGTGAAACAACATAAACCTTATTTTAAGCTAGGAAATGACAGATATAAATGTCAAACTCACAGCTGGGTGCCATTTCAAAAAGAAAAATTGAATGGGAAAAGTCATACTGTAAACTTTTTATTTAAAAACAAACATTGACACACTACTTTAAGGTTACAAACCGTTTAAAATTCACATAAAACTAAAAGAAAAACAACCGTATGATTCAATTAAATGCAATAGGGCGGTAAAGTAAAAAGATTTAAGGCGGGGGCGAAGCGTCTTCTGTTGCCATGTAGTATGAATTCTAAATATAAAAACAAATTTGCTTGTAATCAAAATATTATTTGGCTTTTCTCCAGAATAAAATTTTAAAGTTTATTTAACATTTTACTAAAATTAAAACTTTTATACATTATTTAATCTCCCAGAAAACAAATAAAACATAAAAATAAATTTGCTTGTACTTAAAACATCCCAGGTTACAACATGCGTAGCAATTATAGGGCTGATTTCTGCGTTCTACTTTATGAATTCCTAGCGCGATATTTGTGCTGGCGCGTAGTAGTATTTTTACAGTGTTCTAAAATAAAAACTCCCGTTAAATCCTCCCGCATTTCAGCACGGTAGGGTGTTGTAGCGTAGTAGGAATTCATAAAACGCGGTGCAGACCGACACCCGCTACATTTGACTTCAGAGGCTGGCTTAAAGCGCCGCTTCCATATATAGCGGTATGAATATGCATGGTAGACCTATCAAAAGGAATCCCCTAAAAAGATTTTAAAAGTGTGTTTAATCATAAAGTACATTTCATTACTAGCCCACGGGCTATACTTTATCTAAAACTAAATCCGTTACACGTCACTAATCTGCATGATTTGCTCTGTTGCCAAGTTGTCATAAGAATCTGAGTTTTGTTGAAAATACCAAAGCATTTTTCGGTTAAAGAATTTGTTAATCTTAGTTAATGTTCATAATTTTCATTACAAAAATATAAGTAATAACACAAAAGAAAGAATATATTTTTATAAATCCAGGTATTACATGGATTTATCTACCAAAACACTGAATACCTATTACCTGGAATTCATTGAAACTAACTTCTCTTACTGCAGCTACAGGCAACAAAGGCCCATTGTTTTCGCGTTCTTGCTCAAAATAGCCTTTTAAAGAAGCAGCAAGCTTCTTGCATCTAATATTCAAGTGCTTCGGCATTTTTATCTATGTTTGTTCTCAAAAGGACAAATTTAAATCACTACGGATACAAAATATAAACTCTTGAAAACGTTTGAAACTGCTAATAACGATAAATACGTTAAGAAAACAGGAAAATAAGCAAAATAAGCCGAAGAATTAGGAAACTTATGAATAAACAAACAATGAAATCGATCAAATCATAGTCAAAAAGCACTGTCAACGTGACAACATTGCATGATTAGGTATCAGAATAACCAACATGATAGGCTAAAATGCACTAATATGATGGATATTCATGTAATGATAAAGCGTCCCTATAATATATATCTCTTTCTAATGTATATGGCTAAAAAGAAATAACAAAATCAAATTTGATAGAGATTGTAAACGAATAGCTTTAATATCAATTAATGATTATATTTTTGTTCAAATGGTGTAAAATTTAGTAACCTAAAGTTTAGATGACGTGCAACGGATTCAGTTTTAGATAAAGTATATGTACTTTTTTAACAAGTTTAATATTTTTACTATTATAAGCTTCATCAGTCATTCTGTGAACTGCAATTACTTATATTGTTTTAGTCAAAATCCATAAACTTCTATTGCACGTGTAGGATTTGAGAAAACTTTGTAGAATATTTAATCTTAAAATAGCAATAACCTAAATATTAATACTCTACAATAATTTATCAATGTGTAAAATCTAGCATGAATAAAATGTTATTTTTGGTTTTTAAGTTGAGTAGGTACAATACGTGTTTAGAGTTTGGTGAAAACTTTTGTTGGTAAAAAATTTAAATAACAAAAAGGAAAAATTCCTAAATAAAGCAATAAAAGTCTCAAGCGTAACTATCTGAAACCCAATAAAGAAATATTTTTAAGTTTAACAAAAATAATACACAAAATACATTATTTGCAACTAAACAACTAAAACACTTAAATACTTTTTGTAAAATTTAAGGTATTAGAAAGAATAGTATCTCCTTTCGTGAAGTTTTAAAAAATATATTTTTTAAGGTTAAAAAATAAATTAGAAAGAGCTACTATTTTATAAGGTATGATTTACATTTAATTAGTTTTTTCAATACTTTCTTAATTGTGATATTTATTTTTTACCAAAAAATCATAATTTTAAAGTACATGATTTTTGTTTTATTTGTTTTTTTTATCGAAAATTACCTTAAAACACCAAAGTCTTTAAAAAGAATTATTACCGGTATAGATTTTTGTTTTCTAAATTAATTTTTTAAATAAAAACCTTGTTAACTCAAAAACTAAAAAACTGTTATAAGAAGTAACTAAATATATTTATTTTAAGCGGGGCATTTATAAATCATTATAGAATATGAAGAGAATACATAATAAATAGAACATAATATTTTAATTTATCAGTTACTAGAGTTAATGTTTTAATAATTACATCTTTAAGTTCTAATTATTTGATTTCCGTGAATTTGTTTTTATTATTAAGAGAGAATGGTGCATATTTTCATTAATTGTTTTGTTTTGGCAAATTCATTAAATTATAAAAAGGATATTAAAAAGTAAGTTAAAAATGTTTTGCTATTTTTTAGCAATTTTAAGGAAGATTATGGCTATCCTACTAAGAATTGCAAATATTTGCAACACTTCTCAAAACAGATCATATCGTTTTTACTCGGCAAAAGTTAAAATTTTGAGGCTTGGGTTTTGGAAAAAGGAAAAAGAAAAAGTTATATAGTTGAAATTAGCCGAGAAGAAGCCAGAGGCGTTATAAAAATAAAGACGGCAATCAACTATTTCTTTCTAATCGAGTCGTTTAAATAGTGTGCGAGTAACAAAAAGGGTTAATTTAATTTAATGTCCAAGAACCTAATATTCTACCAGTAATTAGTACAACTCGAAAATAAGAAAAAATACCCTATAGTTTTTGTATATAGTAAGTATAGATACTACCGAATGTCCAGTAATAAATTACACCTCCTTAAATTTTTTTAACCTACAAAATAAACAAAAATGTCAGTTTATTGGGTTACCTTTGTATTTTTAATCAATTACTAAATCTTTATTATCTCTTAAGATGTACAGGGTAGGACAAAAGGTATGATATTTTTAAATGCAGCACCCTGTACATTATATCACCATTATAAAGATCGTCAAAAGAGCTCTACAAAAATACTATATTTGATATGTACAGAGTGGGCCGTTTATCTTGGGACACTACCTTATCTCAGAAACTATAGCAGATCGAGCCAAACGTTAAATACAAAAGTTAATGGGGTGTTACAAACCTTTAATTTATTCAAATGTTGTATATACAGGGTGTTTCATTATGCGTGGTGAGTATCAACTTTCTTATTTTAAATTGGATCACCTGATATATTATTTCATTTTTGAATTCTGCACGAAATTCTAGACATATCTTGTGTATAATATCCTATACCTAAGTCTAACCTTTTTGACATTTTTAATTTTTATGCGAAAAATGACGTTTGCAAGCCGTAAAATATCTACTAATTTCTTCATTCGGAAGCATTTATTGTTTCACTTCAGTAAGCTTTGTTGTAGACAAAGGACTCAAATAACGGATTTTATACGCAATTTCGATAACTATTAATATCGGGTGCGCAAAAATAAGATTAAAAATAAAATTTAAAAACTGCGAAAAAACGTTTTTTCTTAATGGAAACTACCTATTTTATATTCTTTTTCCTATTAAGCATTAATAGTTTCCATTAAGAAAAGGTTTTTTCGCAGTTTTCAAATTTTATTTTTAATCTTATTTTTCGCGCACCTTGTATTAATAGTTATCGAAATTACATATAAAATCCGTTATTTGAATCTTTGTCTACAACAAAGCTTACTGAAAGTGAAGCAATAAATGCTTCCGAATGAAAAAATTGGCAGATATTTTACAGCTTGCAAACGCAATTTTTCGCATAAAAATGAAAATGTAACAAAAGGTTAGACTTAGGTATAGAAAATTATACACAAGATATATCTATAATTTCGGGCAGAATTCAAAATAAAATAACATACCAGGTGTTCCATTTAAAATAAGAAAGTTGATACTGCCCACGAATAATGAAACACCCTGTATATACAACAGTTAAATAAATTAAAGGTTTGTAACACCCCCATTAACTTTTGTATTTAACTTTGGCTCCATCTGTTATAGTTTCTGAGGTAAGGTAGTGTCCCAAGATAAACGGCCCACCCTGTACATAATAATTAGTTTTGAATGTATAAATTTTGTCCAACAGTCCCATAGGCTCGCTGCACTGTGCGGCGTCTTTCATGAGCACATATCTTTGTAAAGACGGGCTTTGAAAAAAAATATAGGCACTTGTCATATTATTTTAATGTTTTCTATGTGAACCTGAGAAACTGCCGCGTATTTTGGGACACACATGCGCATTTTCTGCAACCAACATACCTGCTGGATTATACAGAGGTGTATGATCGCCATGTCCTTTTGCAATTTTACAATTAGAGTATATGTGATGCCATGGTCTCCATGCTCTGTCTGTGGGTGCATAATATGTTGGACTACCATACTCTTCTGGAAACGGTTTGTTACTGCCGATATACAGTAATGTTTCAATGCTTGAAATAAAACTTCTGTAGAACTCGCTATGGAGAAGATGTTGGTTTGGAGTGACAAGGTCTGGATATGTTCCTTTATTGACAAACACCGCAAAGCTAACCTGAAATTTTTTAAATTTTTTTATTTTGTTGTAAAACTTTCTGGAAAATAAACAAGAAATATTTTATCTTTTTGTGAAATATGCGAATAAAGTATGCTAATCCTTAGATTTATTGAAAATAAAATAAAAAAATTATAGTGTGTGCAAGACCAATAGAATAAATTTTATAATAAATTAATGGGGAAATTGGAATTTTTGATGGGGTTTTTTTTTAACAAAAAGAAATTATACAGAAAGACCTATGTGTTCTATTTTAAATATCACACCTTATATAATGTTTTAATTTTTTGTATTTTTAAAATATTTTAGCACATTTTGTGTAAAATATCCTATACTTATTTACTATTTAATTTTTTCAGAAATAATATATGCTTTTAAGTTAAGTGCAAAAATTACCAATAAAACAAAGAAAGTTATTTGGTTACAGAAATTCACCAAAACATACTTTAAAATTAATGTTAGTGTGGGAGATGTTTAAAATGCTTCTTGTAAACGGCTTAGAACATCCTAATCCTAAGTAATATGATACACATTTACCTCTTTTAAATTTTATTATTAGGATAATGAAATAGCTTAATGTTAATTATTAAAATAATAAAATCCCATCTAAAAATAAATACTAGGCGTTTTATCAAATTTTTGCAATAAAAAAATAATGCTGTTTTTAAAAAATATATATATTAGACCATTTAATATTTTTGAATATTATATATATATATATATTAGACCATTTAATATTTTTGAAACATTTTATTTATTATAAAATTTATTTTATTTGGCTGTATAGCATGCACTGTGTGGCTTTGACATTGTATTGTTAATGTATTTATATTTATAATTTTCCTTATAATACAAAGTAACAAATTAAACCAGTGACAATATAAAAATTCAACTATATTAGGAATCAGAGAGTTAGACAAGGGGACGCTGGGTAAAATACAGTTTGATAGTAGAGTTTTGGTTACATCCTCAAGTTTATTAATTTTCGAGTTACAACCTATCAAGGGAAATTTTTTTTTAATGTCTGCGTTTTAAATTATTTTCTTAACCAAAACCGGTATGACTTATATTTGGAGCTTAAAGTAAGTCACTTGGGCTCCATATTTTTAGTATTAATTTACATTCATTTTTTGCTAATAAATTACTTTTTACCTATATTAAAAATTGATTCTTTTTGTTATATTTTCTATTTTTTAAATGCAATTTTTTTTTGGATGGTTTTCTAAAAGTCCGATGAGAGATATTAAAAAAAAAACGCTCTTTATTTAACTTAAAATATCTACTCTAACGTAATGCATATTTAAGAATTCGGCCCTTAATTATTGAATTATTTGAAATGAATAAGGGTATAATTTATTTACAAATGAGATAACACCCTTTTAATATGACATTATACGGGGTAATTAAAAATTCATTTTATTAAAAAATGTTACAATTCACCCTGTGGGATGTATTGTTAACAGTAAGTAACAACAATTAAGGTAGGGCGGGGCTAGTTGAGCAATTTTTCACTTGATCGGTTATAGCTCCTCAAAAATAAGTCTTAATGTCCTATAATGCATACTGATGGATTAGCAATTTATCCCTTATTAATAGTGTCCATACTAATTTCTTTCTAATAAGTCAAATTTAGGAGCTACATCTATTTGAATGTATAGATAGTCAAGTATGCCCAACGTACCCCATAGGTGAGGTAAGTTGAGCAAGGTTATGGGACTAGTGAAGCACTAAGAAAGTATAGTCAAATCATGGCTTGAATGTTAGATACGTTAACAATAAAAATACATTTTGACAATTTGCTTTTTATATTTATAATCTTATAGTGACAAAACAACAAATCTCATTAATAAAACAGCAACGTGCCTAGCTTGAACTATTGAATTCGTTTTTTTAAACTTTTTAGGCAGTTTTATTTTGCTTCTCTTGTAATGTCTTCTGTATCTGCTAAGATTGCAGCTTTTCTTGGACCAGCTTTTGGGTATGGTCGAACTATTTCCAGAGAAAATTTATAAGTTAGATAGGTCAGCTCGTTTTCTTTGTTGCTTGTACAAAGTTTGGGTTGCAGCCTCTTTTAAATCTTGAGGAGACTCTAGTAGTCTTACTGTTGTAAGTCCGTATCCTAAGAAATAAAAAAAAAATAAACATTTTATACTTAAAACCGTGGGGTTAGTTGGGCAACTGTAGCTCAACTAACCCCAACCTGAAATTTTAAAGAAAAAGTGAATTTATTAAAAAACCGGTTAGATTTATATCCAAAAGCATTATAAAACTGCAATAAATTTACTTAAGATTAATACTTACCTGATTGAGAACGGAATACATTTAACTATCACAGATAAAATTTTTCGGCTTGCAATTATTTTACTTTTTAATTACAAAATAAACAATGCGCACGGATACTTTTCTCGATCGCCGCGTCACCACTAGTGGTCGCACAATGAGTTCCCCTCGCGCAGCCCCTTCTTTACGCTATTTGATGCTTTCGCGTGCGGTCGATAGTTTTTGAGATATTTTGATTGCCCAACTTACCTCTATGCTCAACTAGCCCCGCCCTACCCTACGCCAAAGTTATTGCTTCACATTTTCTTATTCTAATTGTTCTAATATCTAAATTACTAAAAGAGATATGATCATTTAAACTAAAGTATTTTTTTAATAGAGCTTATTGAACAAAATCAAGCATCTGAAATAATTTCATTGGGAAGTGTAATTTCGAAAGTATTAGAAATAGATATATTAAATGTAATCTGTTTGTAAGTTCGTTTAAATAACTTTTAAGAGTCGTGAAATATACAAAGTGTTTTATTTTAAAAGGTCTCTCTCTTTATGAGTTTTTGGTATTGTTTCTTTTGTTATGGTAAAGAGATATAAGGTAACAAAATATTAAAATTGTATGTTACCCCTCGGCATGCAGTTTTTACAAAATATTTACAAGTATACAGTAAAATTTAAAAGCAAAATAGGAACAATAAATTTTTAGGTATAACCGGCCAAAATTACATCAAAAAAACATATTTTGAAATATTATTTAAAAAAATACAAAACGAGTAAAAGAAAAATATTCTTTTATATATACATTTTTTCTGGCCTATTTTTCTGGCAGCACAATTCAATTTCTTGTCCCAGCAGGCCTAAGAAACATAAATGTAATATAAATGCATTGAAATACCGCAAAATTTATTTTTGTTTTTCAGCATATATACAGACTGTCCACGGATGGGGTTACCAAGAGGACAAATGGCTGAAGAGTCATATTAAGAAAATAAGATTTTTGAAAACATAGACCCATTCCGAATGGAACACCCATGTAGAATTCTCATTTATTAATCGACTGAATTAATTTTTTTAAAAATATTTAAGTTAAAAAAGTTCTACTTGAAGACCTAATTTGACATCTTTAATTTCGTTTTCAAGGCCTACTATGCCCCTTCTTTGTTGTCAAAAATGAAGAATTTTTATTAGCGATTTTTTATTAAAAAATGACGACACCACTGCATTAAGAGTGGCTTTAAATAGCTCTAATTAAAATTTCATAAATAATTATTCATAAATAAAAAGTTATGACACCCAAAAATTTGAAAATTCATCAAGCTAAGAGGTACAAAATAACACACTGTATTAACATTTAGACACACAAATTGTGATTGTTTTTATTAATTTAAACAAAAAACCACTTTTTTCACAAACGAAGTAATCTTATTAATTTTTTTTTCGCCCTTTCGGGGTCATCCCACCCAGGCCCGACGAGCGCCCCCTAGGTGGTGCACTGCAGCCTGAAGGCTTATTGTACCTTGACCCCTACTTCGTCCCATTCACACACCACTCATTCCATAACTTGGATGGTTGTTGCTCGGTCCGTTCGTTCACCCCCGAGCAGAACACCACGTGCCGTTGCCCAAAACCGACAACACCCATCCAAGTTAAGGGCGCGCACTTCACTGCTTAACTCCGGAGATCGACGCTGCCGATACAACCGGAGCAGCCACAAAGCGCGCCAAATCTTAGTCTTTAATTGTTTTTGTTTATTTTAGATCCGCTACGATAAATGTGTTTAACTAAATGGTGGTTTGATAGAGGCGAGCAGGATCTAAAATAAACAAAAACAATTAAAGATTAAGTTAATAAAATAATATAAACTGAAATATAAATTAAATTAAAATAAAAATAAAATTAAATAAAATACTATAAATTGAAATATATATTCTACATGGGTGTTTCTATTCGAAATGGGTCACACTGTATACAAATTATAGCAATAATGCACTATGCGGGTTCTGGGTAATAGATGTGGGTAATAAGGTATATTACCCATTTAACATTACATTTTTATTGTATACATTTTTTAACAGTCGTAGAAAAAATATTACCCAATCTTTAAATAAAGCGTACTTAAAAAATAAATTTAGTCAGGTGTAAAAACTCACACTGTACCTAAACCATTTTTGAAATAAAGTGATTCAATATATGTACGAAATACCTTTACAATTTGTAACGAGAAACTGGATCAATATTGGACAAGTGCCAACAGAATGTTACGAAGTTCTGGAATTGTGAAATCATATCATAGGTGCATGTTGTGAATAAAAATATTTAAAATCAGTTTACTTAACAGTTGGCTCACTGACAAGATAATTGCTACATGTGTAACTGCTATAAGGTATACAGAGTATTTTCTAATTAATGTAAAAAATAATACATAATAATAAGAGGATTAAAGGGACAAATGGATAAAATATTTTGTTTTTCAAGGGAAAGTTACTTTTAACACAAATATTTACTTTTAAAAAATAAGAACATATACATATTTTGTGTACGTAATAATTTAAAACACTAGATTTTTTCCAAAAGAAAAATACCCTTATTTTTCATTTTTAAGCAATACACCATTTTGGTAGGTGAGCGCAAGAAGGGGATTCCGGGATTTACTACAGCGCGGCAAATAAATAGTAAAATAAATAATAAAAAAAAACTTCTTTTTTAAATTTTTAACACCCGTAATTCAAAAATTATGACGTTTAGGACATATGTTTATATGAAGTTTTTTTAGTTATTTTTTGTTGTAGAATCGTTTGGTTTAGTTTGTCAATTAAGTTACTGGACACCCTGTATGTATGTTGGTAATTTGGTTGAAATTGATACAAATTTTGATGTCTATTGCTGCCTAAACGGTAAGGTTTATCGACTTTAATAAGAAGTACCTTATTTTTTTAAGTTTTTGATTGTCTATAAAATGGCGCCCCCAGCTTTGCGATATCTGTCAAAATAAAAAGTTATGATGTAAATAAATTTTAAGTTTTAGATAAAGTGCCCTCTGGTGGTATTTAAAAAAGTAATTTTGTCTTGAAATTTTAGAATCTGCAAATCAAGATTTTCCCAAAATAAAATTTTTGGTTCAATTATTTTCTTGTAAACCCCAATCCATGGACAATGGACAGTCTGTAGATCCAGAAGTTCATTATTTTCAAGAAACAGGATGTAAAACTTTTTAGAAAATTTCATTATTATACAGTCAGAATATTAAAAGTCCTTTTCCCTTGGCATAAAAATGATTCTGGTCACGTGGCCTACTGTCAAGGGAGCACTAGAAACTTTTTTTTAATGTAAAGGGGATTCAGGTAGTATTTTGTTTTAAGGACCTTTTACCCAACAGAGAAACTCGTGGTTCCGCGCGTATGCATCCCTATACGGTCCAACTGGACGGGCCCCGAACTTCCCACTTTGTTCGTTCTTTTATCCCTAGAGTTTCTAGGTTGTGGAACCTGCTGCCCGCGGAGGTCTTTCCTTCCCCCAAATCTTTAAGTATTTAAGTCCCGTGTCAACAAACTCCCTCTTACCTCGCTTAAGACACCCACGGTACGTTAGTATTTAGGCTTTTAGCCTTCGTGGTTTGTCCAGAGATAAAAAAATCTCTACTTAACGTCACTTGGTTTTTTAAAATCGGCTTAGCCGTTCCAGATTTACAAGCCCATGCCATTAAATCCGGATTGATTTAAACACTATTTAAGTCAAATTTCAAACGGTTTGGAATCTGGAATGGCTGGACCGATTTCCAAAAACAAAGTACTGTTGAGTAAAGAATCAAAAAACTTTAAAACGAGGTGCTACATGACACCCCTTTACATTAAAAAATGTTAGTGCCCCCTTGGTATTAGGTCACGTTACAGAAATTATTTTTAGGCTAAAAAGTAGCTTAAGTGACACCCTTTTTACCCAAAATTTACTCGACCTCGATATTTTGTTCCATTCAAAAATAAAGGAAGGAGGACTTTAATATCCTCACTGTATTTGATTTTTAATGTATTAAATAACTTGACACACGGTACACAATCGCCTAGCCAAGACATTATTGCCACATTTTATTTAAATATATACAATAGATTCTAAATTACACGCTTAACTAGTTCACAACTTAAAACAAAGTTTAGTCTCGAAGTTCGTAAATTGGGCCACTTTAGAAACCTTGGGAATACTAAAATGTTAAAATTCTCAGGACAACGCAACAAAAATAAAATTTAAGCTTATTGTTATTTAAAAGAAGCATTTTGCATTAAATTTTAACTCTAAAAGAAATAAAGATATCAAAATGCGGTTTTTGCGAATAGCCTTAGATTTTCAAAAAGTTTTTTATTATCTTCCCGGTATTTAGTTGCAACATTCCGTTAACACAAAAACAAAATGGCCGTTTTTTCGATAAGTCAACTTTGTTATGTTAAATGAAACACCATGTATATTTTTTCACTGTCTCAGAATTCAATCTTTTCCCTTAAAAAAATGTAACATACGATTTGTCTATTTTCAAAAATAGTAGAATTATTGATCGTTAAAAATAGGAGCAAAATTTTGTATTTCTTTGTTTTGGACCATGCGACCAGTTTTCCCAAAATTCCGATTCAAAGTATAAAAATTCCATTTGTCCCTTTGTAACACCAATTCTGGGTCACATTGTATACCTGTAAGTCATCTTTCACATTTAAAAATGTTTAACTTTTCAAAATATTCAAAAATTCTTTAAAAATACAATTTTATTAAATAGTACTATTTTTTTCAACGAAAATACCACAATGTTCGAGTATAATAAAGAATGTCAATATCTTGTTTTTTATTTTTTGCATTTATTAAAAGTTAACAAAGAAAACGAAATAAATGAGCCCTTAGCAAACCATTTTTTAAGAAAAAAACAAAAACAAAATGTCGGTTGAAAATTTTTATTTTCTTTTTTAGGTAAGTTTTCATAATAACGGCTGAATATTTTTTGATGAAAAAATATAGTAATTTAAGAATGGTATAAAGTATATCTGCTTTAAATTGCAGCTTAATCGAACTATTTTTATAAAAGATAAAAATTAAAAACCGAAAAAACAGTTTTTTCTAATTTTCTTGAAAATAGTTAAGGTTAGGATAGAAATAATTATAACATAAGTTGTAGGTTTTTTAATTTCCACAACTTCTATATTTAACTTTTTTAATAGGATTTACTGTTTAGCTTAAATTTGCAAAAAGCACCCCCTTCACCCCCGAACGCATTATTTTGGTTCGGAAGTGTTTTTCGTACAAAGTTATAATGCACTTAATAAACTATACCAATAGTTTGCTGTATGGCAAATTTTTTTTATGACCTTTTCTACTGCTGTTCCGCCGGAGCTGATAGCTTTGTTGCTGTTATTTACAGTAACTTCTACAGTATTACAAAATATTAGGAGTAAGTATCCAAGAAAGGTATTTGCATTAAAAAAAAAAAAGCAAGGTTTAAAAAAGGTAGCTGGTACCTTTCTGAAACAAACGAAATATTTTTAGATGCAACTTAGTTGCTGCAACTAATTTATTGTAATAAACTTAGGTTCTTGGGTATTTTGAGGATACATTATGTTTTATATGCTATTTATTATTATCAATACTCTGTTTAAGAAATTTTGCATCAACTAGTTACCTCCAAAAAATAAATTTTAAGATATCAAAATTTTAAATGAAACAATGTTTTCATTAATTCATATATTTTAAACATTAAAGATTTATGGAAAGAATGATAGATACAACACTTTTAAATTTTAATGGTTTGTACCACAGATTTTTTGGGCATTTTTGGTTGGTCAATCTAAGATGGTGGCATAGAATGGTTGGTATTTCTGAAGAACAAAGGACATCACTTTACCAATGTTTCCTATTTTGGGCTTTAAAATAGCTGCTTTTTGATGATGATCTTTTTTCCTTGGCATTTTAAGAGGAATTCTGTCAGAACAGCTGTGACGAAACACACGCCTGTGCTAGACGTTTGTTTGAGAAAGGTATCAACTGATGTCACTTGCACCTTTCTGCAATATATGTTGAAAAATATTTTAAATTTTAGACCATTGCACGTTTCTATAGCGGATGTTCTCTTTCAGCAACAAACGATGTGATAACCTGCAGGAGTTTTAAAAAATGAATAATATGAAAACGGCCACAAATATGTTAGTTAGTACCTTTCTCAAATAAATGATTCAATTGTAATTGCTTTACACTCGATTCTTTAAAGATCAATAATTTCATTATATTTGGAAATAACCATAGCTTATGTTAATTTTTTTGGAGGGAAAATATTAAAATTTTAGGACGGTAGAAATAATATACAGGGGTGTTGCACATTTAGGAAATAAACAAAGTTTTCCTATATTAAAAAATGTTTTGGATTTGTAACGAAATGTCACAACCGAATGGTGAGGACATAATAAAAACTTTACAAAAATCTAAGGCTTTTGCGAAAACCGTCATTTCGATATCTCTATTTTTCCTAAAGATATTCTGCGATTAAAATGTGTCAAAATAAATTCAGACACCCTGTATTTGTAAAAAATGTTTATCTTTATAGGGTGGTTTACAGGTGGTGAACCCTTTCTCGTTACAGAAATATTTTTTTACCAAAGTTTGTATACTTTTTTATTTACAACCATTTTTAAAATTTCTATTTAATTAATTTTTATTTAAAGTGTGTTAACCCAACAAAATTATTTTTAAATTGTCAAAAATTACGCCACAAGACTATTTATACAGTGTGTGTACGTAAGTTGGTGTCATACGAGAACCTTTTTTTATAATTTTGCGGAAAATAGTAATTCTTTATAAAAAGTTCTGCATTGTCCAAAACCCAAGAAGCAACCATCAGATATTAAATTGTATTTGTCATTTACGAGGTTTTTTTTTTCTTTTCGCCTTTTGGGGTCATCCCACCCATGTGGTGCACTGCAGCCTGAAGGCTTATTGTACCTTGACCCTTACTCCTTCCCATTCACACACCATTCATTCCATAACCCTTGATGGTTGCTGCTTGGTCCGTTCGTTCTACCCCGAGCAGAACACCGCGTGCCGTTGCCTAAAACCGACAACGCCGGTCACCCATCCAGTTATGGGCGCGCACTCTCACTGCTTAACTCCGGAGATCGATGCTACCGATACAACCGAGCACGCCACAGATCGCATTTACGAGGTTTGGCCAAAACTGTATTGTTGCTTAAGAATAAAGTACCTGTATTTTGCTAATATGTAGAATTTTTAACATAAAAATATGTTTAGAGAGTAAAATTGCGTCAGAAAATGCAATTTGTTTATTTACAAAAGAAAAAAGATTTTTTTCTTCGATAATGATGAAAATTTAGGTTTGTACCTTAGTGCACTACATTTCATAATTTAAATGTTACATGACAGTTTATTCTAATTTAATAAAGAAGAATGTACTAATATACACCAATGTACAAACACACAAATACGCTAATGTACAAATTTAAATCTCGATTTTCAGCCATGTTTTTTTTTTAATCTACCTTTTAATATTTAGACGTAATTTTTAATTCCTAGCATCTTTTCTTTATAACAATTTGCGATATTAGTAAAAATACAAGTACTTTATCACTAAGCAAAAATTATATTTTGGCCACACTAGTAGATGATCTGACACAAATTAATATCAGATTGATTGTATTTTAAGTTTTGGACCATGTAGAACTTTTTAAGAAATAACTTTTTTATAAAATTAATAATAAAATGTTTTCCATATGACGCCAACTTACGTAGACACTACTGTATTATATTAAGAATATTCCTGCCCTTCCAGAAACTATTATAATATTTATGCTATAACTTACACTTTATTATAATTTTGGCAAAATGCTTAACGGCTATTTTTTCAGTTTTTTGTTTATAACAATTGTATTTTTTTTGTTTTAAAAATTAAATGATTAAGCCATCAACCATATTTTAAAGAGACTTGTAACTATTTTTGCAGAAAATTAACATCTTGACTAGACTAATTTATTTTATAATAATAAAATATTTTCGAAATCACAAAAGACATAAATCACAAAGAAATAAATAAAAACTCTTTTCACGTATTCAATAAGTAACCACAACCGAAAGCTATTACATAACATTCCAAAATAATCCCCGAAAATATTGGATCCCTTTTTTTTTATCGTGTAAGAAGTTGCTTTACGATTTAAACCTTTTTTGTTATATAAATTCCTAAAGTCGACATGGCCAACGAACGTAACAGGTCGAATAAACATCTGTTGTCCTTTGGAATTTTTTTTCTTTTCTAAAGATTTGTTGTCCTTAAATGTTTTTGTAAAAGGATATGGTGTATTTATAAAGGCTGAACAGCTTTCGAAACTTTTAGGTTAGGATATACGATTCTTAGGTAATATTTAAGTAATATGACGTTTTGGCATGTAAATTTAGCGCCTACGTGTGTTAGATCTTTAAGGCAGAATGATATCCCTAGAGAAACATAAAGTTCTTCTTCATTACAAATAATAGAAGAAACTTTAGTATTTTCTAGTAATATGCATTTTTAAATACACTCCTAGGCAAAAAAACGGACGAAGAAAATTTTGTTAAAATTTAATCTTAAATAACTTTTTAGTTTTTGACCGTTGGTCGGGCTATAAACTTTTGTCTCGGGATTTAAAATACCACTTTATTTCCTAGAGGTGTATAATGTACTATTTAAAAAAATTATCACTTTTTATATAATATATAATAAATAAGTCAAAACACGCTTAAAATTAAACTAAAATTTAAAATATATATAACAAGTATCTTTGATATATATTCTGTCAATACGTTTCTGAGATGTGCATATTTTGTGTTTTTTGCCGATATTGACTAGAAAGTAAGCCATTAAAAAAATTAATCATGTTTTATCTTTATACAATCTTAAAATTACTTCTGTACTTTTTGACTGATATGGCAAAAACTAATATTAATAATAATTTAATAACATAAAAAAGGGTAAAAACTATCCTATTTTATGGTATACTAATTTATTCTATTTTTGTTTTGCTCTAATAATTTTTTATCCGATTTTAATAATACATTGTAATTTAATGTAATAAGCGATAATTATTTTTACGTATGCAGGTAAATAAAAGACGATTATGCACAAATGCAAGCCAAATTAAGGCGTTTTAGCAGGCATCTTGCATCTGTTTTTCAATGTTAACCCACCAATTTTTACACAAAAATTAATATCAGATTCGAAAAGTTTATATTTAAAAACCCCTTGATATCAAGTTTTTAACGATATTTAAAGCGCAACAAGAAATTTTTATTTTTACTAAGACACTCTGTATCTTCCTGATCATTTACTTTTGAATATAGGTATGTTTGTTTAAATCGTTATATTTTGGCATTAAGAATCCGATTTGTTTGTGTATGGGCGCCGTAAGGGAGGTGCAATGCACCCCCTGACTTCTGGATATAATATCCGCACGGCAGAAAATGTATGAAAAAGTATGTTTTGAGGTAAAAATTAAGTGTTTGCACCTCCTGGTTTTTTAATAAAATATCTAGGGTATGCAAAAAAACAAAAATATGGATGTTTGGCTCTTCAAAATATTTTAGCCTGTATATATGGAAAGAAGTTAAAAAAAAAATACATTTTGTAATGTAAATTTTTTTGGCCTAAATTCAGGGACTCCCCCTCACAACTTCTAAAATGTTTGGCATTTTTCGACGAAAGTTTGAGGACACAAGTGAGACACCATACAACCTAGATTTTGGACAAGAAATGGCAAGATAAAAATGTCAAACTGACAGCTGGGTAGCCATTTTAAAGAAAAGAGAATAAATAGGAAGAGTTCAAGGACACATGATTTAGAAGCTCTTGACGAGTACCTTATAACCCCAGAATAAAAAGTTAATACCTTTACCTACTACAAAATGGCGGTGCTTTAAAAACTGCCTGAACACCTCATTTAAGGCCGTATGCCTATATCTGATAAGTTAGATACACATGTATTATTCCTAGCTCTTTACAGGATTTATGTCAATGGTAATGATTAGTGATACTATACAGAGTTGGGACAAAAAATATAGATTGTTTTAAATGACGCACCCTTACGGTGCGGGGGTACAAACGTACCCCAGAGTCACAGATTTCAGGATATTTTCGTAAATTTTAAAATTTTTGCTTTGCCGATTTAATTTATTGTCAGTTGGTAACTTCTATATATATTTTTTGGTAATTTACTAATATTAACCTTATACTTTTATATAAAAAAATTAAAGGCGACGTGGGGTACGTTTGTACCCCGCACCGTATTTCCAGGTGCTCTTTTTAGACACATGTTTTGCATGCGCGACTCAAGTGTAGGTGGCGTTTTCGTCTAATTCGTGTCGGTTTTACGTTTGTGCTTGTTAGTACTCTGGTCGATGACAATGTTTGGACAACTATTAGATGTTTCCGGAATAAATGCATTTGTTTTATGGAGTTTAAAATTTCCAGATAAACTAGTTAGTAAAGATAGCCGTAGAAAATTTCTGCTGGCGCTCGGAGAATCGCTAATAAAAGATAATGCGTTGAGGAGATTTAAAACCAACAAAAATATGCATAAAAGTCTTAGAAATTACATTATTGATATTTTTCCTGAGTTAGACAATACAGATGTAGAAGAACAACAAGAAGTAGAACAGTCTACTCCCAGGCGCTGTTATTTATGCGAATGAAAAAAAGATAAGAAATGCAGACAAATGTTCTGTCAGTGCAATCGTTTTGTGTGTGTTTTACACTCTAAAAACAAATTATGTGCGTGGAATGTCAAAATATAAAAAAATAGACTTGTTCTTTTTTCTTATATTTTCAAGCTTGTTTTTTTTATTGTAACCAATATTTTTTAAGTTTTTTTTGTTAAATGTTCGTTTAAATAAATATTTGATGTTTAATATGGATTTTTTTAAATTAAGAAAAAAAAGTTAAATTAGGAAAGCAGAGAAATGTTTTTATACTTGGGGTACAAATGTACCCCGCAACGTATTCTGTGTAATTTTTTAAGCACCGTATGGGCTGGATGGCATACCAGCAATCGTTTTAAAAAAATGTGCTCCAGAACTTGCACCAATCTTAACTCGGCTTTCTTCGAATTTCTTACGACACGGGTGCGCCTTCCTGGAGAGCGGCAAGACGTGCATCGCAAAGCTCCAAGCCTATCTCAAAGAAGGATCTAAATCTCTTCCATCTAACTCACAGACCGAGTCCTCGATTCTCCGGTTCCTGAGAAAAGTAAATGGAAAGGTGTTAATTCACAGATTTCAGGTAACTTAGAAAAACACAAAATTTTGCATGTACATTGTGCGGTAAAGTGGATTTCGCCACAAGATCTACAGCAGATCTTCTTTCCTTCGTTTCACACTGCTGGAATAAGTCTCTTGAGTTTCTGAGGTGAGTCCCAGATCGTTGCTCTTGATATATCAAAGCTTTTGACCAGGTCTGACATGCCGCACTTCTTAATAAACTTCCCTCCTGTGGTCTTTCAACTGAAACTCTGTACTTGGCTCTCAGATTTATTCATATCTGATCGTGCGTAGATCAGTTATTGTGGACGGCCATTCTTCAAGCTTTCGACCAAGTAAATGCTGGAGTCCCTCAGGGCTCAGTTCTGGCACCAACATTTGTTTCCTTCTTCACATCAACGACCTTCTCTCGTCCACAGCCGGGCCCATGGCCCTGAGTTAGTTTCGCCTTGACGATAGTACCCTTCACTCCAGTTTTCAGGATTCCTAAACCCATCACTAAACTCTGACTTGGCAAAAACAAAACGCAGAGCTGATGCAGATATCTCTTTCGCAGGATCTTAATTATAATATTGGGACTTGGGGCGCCAAAATCTTCGTCCATTTTAGTTCATCCAACAACACAGCAACCGCGAAATTCTTTCTTGTCGCGAAAAGAGCTCTGCTTCAAAATACCATCCCCACTTTATGTGAGCGGCTGAGTTTCCTACATGGAGACAAAGACACCTTCAATCTTGTGGGCGTCACATTTGAAAGTAACCTTAACTGGCATAAGAAAAAATCACAAAAAGTTTAAAGCAAATAAATCGGCATGCTTGTCTTCGCGGCCGCCTTTGCTATATTTCTTTTATGATATGCCGGTTGATGCAGCTGGTCATCGCACTATGGGATAGAAATTAATTTTTTTGGTCAAAATTCTGAAACTTACCAATCTAACTTAAAATGAGGTGCTTTTTACTGGAAAAATATTATAAATTATTACAAATGCTTTTGGAAACCTAAAACTTATTATATGTTATTATAAATTTACACCCCCTTAACATTATTATTTTTTATTGTACAAAAATAAACTAAAATGTCAGCTTGTTTGGTTAATTCGGTAGTATTCTAATCAGTAATCCGATGATTATTATCTCATATGATATACAGGGTACGACAATAGGTATGATTTTTTAAATGGAATACCCTGAATATTATATCACCACCAAAAAATCTTTTAAAATGCTTTAAAAAATACTACATTTGATGTGTCTATCTCAATTAGTTTCGGAAATATGACCATCCAAATCTGAAAATAATTTTAAATTATTCTTAGAAGCGTAATAGAGATACATCTTCCCAACTTTTTTTTATTTTAACGTATATAAAATAAATAAAAACACTGTTTTGTTGGGTAGATTCTGTAGAATCCATATCTTTCATCAGAATGCTTTTATCTTTTAGGATATACAGTGTAGGACAAAACATATTAAATTTTAAAATGGAAAACCTTGTAAATTATAAAAAAATCTTGTATCTGTCCTTACACTCAGAAGTAGCAAAAAGTAGAAAGGCAATTGTAAGTACAAAAACTGATAAAGAAAAAGGTAAAAAATCTTTGACAACAGTAGGAGACTTCATGAGACTGCATCGGAAACACAACAATAGCTCTTATTATTTAAACTCTTTTACTTTTTTAGTAAACAAGGCTAATAATAAACTAAGTAGATTAAATGTTGTATATTTATGTTTACTTAAAATACATTTTCAAGTTTCTTATTACCCCAATAGAAGTCGTCATATCCTTTTATAATTTTCGCATGTAGTTTGGAGTATCTACTTTGAAATACACAGCATGAGCCATTAAAATTTCAAAGTTGCTTTTTGGCCAAAATAATGGATTTCTATCCCATAGTGTATCGGCGCGTCGCTGTAAAGGATAGCGGCGCCTTTGTATAAAATAGTCCGATTGCAGGCGGCCTTTTTTATGTTTTTTTGTATTATTTTCAAAGGGTCCGACGGCTTGATTTCGAGAGGGTTAGGCGCTGAAGTTTTTCTTTTTAAAGAGTTGGTATTTTTGAAAATATTCTAAAACAGCTTAATCGATTTGAATAAAATGGCGCACACTTTTTAAATGAATATTTGCTCAAAGTTGCATACAATAGCCAGCCCAGTGGTCTCAGTGGGTACCACAGCCTTGGGCAATTAAATAAAAGTACGCCACTGACTTTTATGATGTTTTTAGGGTAAATATGCTAATATTCTAAATATCAAACACGATTGCTTTTAGTTTAATTTTACCCTTTAAAGAAATATAAAAGAAAACTGGTATATTTTATGAGCCTACCTGGTATAAATATATAAACATATATATATTTTTTTAGTTGTCAATGATAAATCACATAATCTAAGAAATCTTATAAGATATTTTGCGTAAAATTCTGCTTCAGAATTACACTGCGGTAGTATTGGTACCACGATTTTAGTTGAATATATTCTGCCCGGAGCGACGGTTTGATACATGGGCTTTGAGTAAGTTTTGTAGTAAATTTGGCAACCCTGCATGCATTACTTCATCAAACTCGTCTTTTTGTTATAAGCATGCCAAATAATCCTGTAAAGTCATGGGCGTCGCTAGGATTTTTTAAATTATTTAATCCGAAAGCTGAGACAGTTTTCAAGAAAAAAATATATAATGTTTAAGATATGGAATTTTAGATTAGTATTAATATCAACTTTTATTTGCAAAAAAATTAAAATCTTCTATGTTGCCCTTTTTGAAATATGTGGAAAAAAGTATTTTTTAATATACAAAATAATTACGGAGTTTTAACCTTCGGATGCAAAGGTTTTTATTTGCAAAATAATTTGTTTGGAACTTTTTGAAGAATTAAAAACTTGCCTGTACTGTGTTATTGATAATAATTTATTTACCAACATAACAGAAACGAAAACATTAAATAAAATTATTCTTTATCACAATGGCGATAAAACAAACCTAAATAAAAATTATTTGTATAAATTAAACAATCTTTAACAAAAATACAAACTCCTTAAAAGATAAACTAAAATTTAATTCCTGAAAAACATAATTTTACAAAATAATTATATATTATTATAAATGTTGTGAATTGTATGAGGAAAGACATCTAAGTATTTTCTTTTGTAATTTTCGAAATCATTTACGTTTATTCTAAAGTTTTTTTCAAATATTTTAAAAGAATAATGTACTTGTTCCGAGGCCTGCTCGGAAAAGAAACCCAGTGGTCGCTTATATTGCTCAATAAATTCTGGTACGTGCTGTTGTAGAGCGTGAATTTTGGGTGTTGGATGAATATTAATTTTTTTCAATTCTAAACTAAACTCGTTAATATATATTTTATAATTATTGTTGAGGGTGTATCCAAAACATGCGTTAACCACCTTGTTAAATGCATAAAACACCGGCACGTATTTATTTCCTAAAAGTAAAATTTTTATTTATTCAAATATATAGATTATATTAATATTTTTTAATTCAATGTTTCAAGTTCTTTCATCTGTTATGAAAATATATTTTCCTAATTTTACCTGCTGAAAGCGACTCCAAAACATCTACTTTCTTTAGAAGTTTTCTGGCGCTATTTCCATTAAACTTCCCATGTTGATCAGCTCCAAGGGACAATTTTTGAATCCATTTTTCCGCCACCTCAGGATATTCACATTTAAAGCTATCAAATATCTTTTGCGTAATTCCCAAAAGAATATGAAGTTCTGGAGGGGGTATGTAGTTTAGTACTGGGGTGTCTTCGTCTCCGATTATTAAAGGTAAGTTAGTGCAATTTTCTAAAATAAAGTACCTAATAATAACTTATTTAACAATTTTGGTTTAAAAATTTAATATGAAATTTTAACAGTAAAAGTATTATATTATAATAGTTAACTTACTCATATCTCTTTGCTTTAGAAGCATCTCCTTAGCTTCTGTTTTCCATAGTCTAAACTGATTTGAAATGTTTTTTATGGTTCTTGGGGACCCTTTATTGCTTAGCTCTTTTGCGTTTATATTACACCAAGGGCACGGGTGTGATGAGGCATTGCTTTGGAGTCCAAGAAGCACCATAATCAACTTCAAATCAGCTGCAAAAGTGTAGGGACATACCCACATATTACCTGCAGATTAAGTTCTTCCAAGAGCGTTTTTACATTTTCATATGTTTCCATGAAATTTGGTCCAAGACCAATAATGAATAATTTTTTTATGCCTGAGTACTTATCACTTTGCTTCTTGATTGCCGTTAAGAGGCAGTAGAGTCATGCAAATTTTTAACGAGCTTCCACCTCCATCTATCCCAATTTTAATGTGGAAGTCATCTTGTAGACTTCTGGCGTTTAAAATGTACGTAACGAGAGCTGGAAGATCATTACAATGTACAAAAAATGGTGTGTGTTGATTTTTTGAACATATGATAGCGGGTAATTCTGTTAATGTAAAGAAATTATCAAGCAAGTGTGTTTTATTTAGAACCTTTTTTTTTCAGCGTACCTTCCACCAAATTTTTATCTACATTGCGAATATGCTTAGCAATTTTTTCCATTGCAGTTACAGATAAATTGCAGTCTTGCCTAATTTCATCAAATGTATCGACATTTAGTACTTTCGGTGTGGAAGCTTCGTTTTTATAAATTATTTTTAATTTCATGTCTTTACCTCTTCTTTTTTTTAAACTAAGTGAAGTGAGCCCTTGGGAGAGTTGTTCCTCATGCAAGATCTGAGTTGCAATATTATGTTTAGTGTCTTCACCAACCAAATGAAGTGTGTTTTTTATTTTAGATGTTTTATTACATTTATGAGTTTTAACTCTCTATGGAGTTTACAGTTGCATTTATTACAAATCTTTATAGATTTTGTCAAAGTTTTTTCTGTTAGCTGTAGGCCTTCCGACAGGGTTCTTTCGAATAACAAATGAAAATGGTAACAGATTTTGTGATTTTGGATTTGGGCAGGTTCTCAGTGTGGACACTTGACATATCTGGCAATTGCATTTTGAATCGCGTTTGGTCTTATTTTTAGTTTGTTATAGTCGATAATTTTCAGTAATTTTTGTGTTTTTAATTTAATGTAACAGCTTTTACATAGTACATTTGGCGTACACCAATTTTTGGAGTCGAAATCAGGTGAAAGCAGTTTCACTAAAATTTCAGTTTGAGCGCTAATATTAACTGCCCTTGGTGCTTTATTGAAACATGTATAACAAAAACCGTAGAACGGGCAACTTTATGATTTTTAGCTAAGCGGGGCATTTTAAGTACACAAAACAACTTCACAACATTAACACTGCACTAGGTACTAAAGCAAAACAAATACTTACTAAATAAATTCGAAAATTTAATAGCAAAAAAAAATAAATAAAAATGCTCTTGACTGAGATAAAGTTTTATTCGACATTCCTTATCTCGGTTTAAAATTTTTTTGACGATATGGTAGAACAAAACAGATAACAAAGCAAAGTAGAAATATACATATATATTACCGGGTATTTCTCAAAAAGGGCAACATAGAAGATTTTAATTTTTTTTGCAAATAAAAGTTGATATTACCACTCAATCTAAAAATCCATATCTTAAACATTTTATTTTTTTCTGACTTTATTTGAAGAGAGATTAAAAAACTGAATCCACACTCTGTTCATTGGCACTTTTATTACTAGCTATATGATGAGTATTTTTAGATTTGTATACCGACGTTTCGGGGTTTTCAAGAAACCATCATCAACTTTATTTTTTATATGGCTCGAAAAAAGTACCCCCTGTATCTGATCCCATTTTTTATTACGTAAATTCAACGATCTAGCACTCGTGTCGCATTTTTAATTTTTAGTTGGGCGAAAAATTGCATTTTTCTAGTTTTTAAAAGTTATTTTTAAAGCAGGCCTCTTGCGCAAACAAATGCTCTGGACGTTAATTACTTGCTTTACTGTGTACCTGTAACATAATTTAACATCATTGTTATTCAATAGTATTTGTCCTTATTACCCTGCTTGTCGAGTTGTTGTTTTTAGAGCAATTGTTCTTATTGTTACTGTTGTCTCCATTATTATTTATTAGTGAATAGCTAATATCTTATTGTATTATTATGGTCGAATATGCAGGATGACCATTATAGCCATGAAGATAAGTTTGACATAACATGCTACATTTTGTGCTGCAAAAATAAATGATTAAGTGCAGTTAATGAATTATTTAATAATGGGTTTAATATGGTGTGGCACACCACATATTAAACCCACCAACCACCCAAAACGTTCGTGATGTTTCGATATTTTCTTAACACGCGGATTTTGATGAGCCTAGTAATGCGTATTGCGTATAAAGACAACAGTAACAATAAGAACAATTGCTCTAAAAACAACAACTTGACAAACAGGTGTATTATCGACCATTCTACTATTTTATAATGATAATTAAATTATGTTGCAGATACGTGTAACAGGTATTAACGTGGGCGTGCAGACTGGGTGGTAAATGTACTTCCTGCGGATCTTCAAATCGGGCATTTGTTTGAGCCGGTGCCGTTTTATCCTGTAAATGAATTTTTTAACGTTTTTATTACGCTTTTATTAGCTTGGGTTGTATGTATGTATGTATGTAACGGAATCTTTAAGTTTAATTTTCACCAACTTCCAGCGATTCGATTTCATTGAAACTTCTTGCACACGTATCAAGGACCCATGACAATGCAATAATCTGCAAACAGTATCCCGTTATCCCAGATTAGGATCGCCACGATAAATAAATTCCTTTATAGATTTTCTGTAGGAGAGTAACAGAGAAAGAGCTAGGCGCGATCTGCGCATGCGTGCAGTTTCGACGTACTCTCGGCATAAGGCTGGACAGAAACTTGTTCGGAGTAGCTGCGTTCTGAAACCCCATGCAACAGTGAAGCTTGAAATGAAATGATAAGATTACGAAATAGTTCGTGAAACATTTCAATATCACAGGTCCGCAGAAAAACTAATTGATATATCAAACTAAAAAAATGAAAAATAAATTTTGCAAACCGCATTTTAGCGCTTTTACTGTGATGTATTGATGACAACAGCTCAAACGTAAACAAACCTGGTCCATACGTCGTTGACCACAATGCTTTACATGAAATATTTAAACATTTAATTTATAGTCATAAAACCATAGGTCTTAACCCATATAACATTTTTTGCCGGCCATGTACATTTAATTTACGGGCATTGCCAACACTCTTTAATGGCAAGGCATTGGCAAAAAGGTATCAAAAAGACACGAAAGTGGGCAATTGGCCGTTATTGGGCCACGTGTTGCAGTAGATGGCATCCGTCATTAATAAGTTATGATGAAAAAATGCGTTTAGGATGATGGCATCCATCATTAATAAGTTATTGGCAAAAAGGTATCAACAAGACACAAAAGTGGGCAATTGGCTGATCCATCATTATAGGTTATGATGAAAAAAAGCGTTTAGGATAATGGCATTTATCATTAAATATGTATTATATTATTTATATAGTTTTATAAGTTGAATGTCCTAAAAGTTAAATAACATATTTAGAATTTTGTAATCGAAAAAAATGAGAAAAAAGGCAGGAAAACTCTTAAAGTTTAAATGTTAAAAAAAACTAATAAATATATAGAATATCTTTTATTAACACTTTTTTAAAACTTTAACAAGACAACTTCCTCAATTTCATGTGTAATTTCTTTAATTAACTACAAACTTCTTAAAGGTTTTAAACAAAATGTTTACAGCTCCTAAGAGTCTACTTGAATAGCTTGCTTCGACTAGTCATCACCAATTAATCACACAACACACACTAATTAGGTAATGAATACACTTAATTATGTCTATTAAAAACTCTTTTCTTTAAAAAAGAAACTAAAAAGTTAGAAAACCACGTAGAAAACAATTGCACAAAGCGGTCAAACAAAAGCAATTTTTTAATAATAAACATTTTGTTTGACTCTTCATTTTTATTTGCATGTAAAACAGTAAAATGGTATGAAAAGGCCATTTCCTTTAAATGATGTAAAAAAACATAAAATAATGTTGTTTAGCTGCAATTATAAATAAAACAGATCAAAAAATTGCTTTAATGTTAGTTAAATACCAATGTTAATATGGTTTGAAAGTATGAATATGCGTTGAAGGTTTGCCTTAAAAATCCAATATTTATTTGCCTGCAACAAAAGGCATGCTTTATTTACTCAGGATTGGTATGCCGCCATTTTTGCATGCTTCGCCTGGCACTTTGGACAAACCACGAAGGCTAAAAGCCTAAATACTAACGTACCGTGGGTGTCTTAAGCGAGGTAAGAGGGAGTTTGTTGACACGGGACTTAAATACTTGAAGATTTGGGGAAGGAAAGACCTCCGCGGGCAGCAGGTTCCACAATCTAGAAACTCTAGGGATAAAAGAACGAACAAAGTGGGAAGTTCGGGGCCTGTCCAGTTGGACCGTATAGGGATGCATACGCGCTGAACCACGAGTTTCTCTGTTGGGAACCATGAGTGGAGGAACTATACCGGACAATTCTTCAGAGCAGAAGCCATGGAAGTACCTATAAAAAAGCGATAAATCTCCCACAGCCCAACGATGGGCAAGAGAGGGAAGCCTTTCTGTAAGTGAAGGATCATTAATGAGACGAATAGCTCTTCTTTGAATAGAATCAAGAATGCTTAGGTTGTGGGGGACGCCATGCCTCCAGATATGAGAACAATATTCCAAGGAGGTCGGATTTGGGACACATATAAAGTGTATAAATTAGAAGGGAGAAATACTTTTTGGCTCGAAAGAGAAATCCAAGCTTTTTTGAGGCTGCCGTGGCTATAGATACAATGTGTTTATGCCAGTTAAGGTTACTTTCAAATGTGACGCCCACAAGATTGAAGGTGTCTTGCTCTGTAAAACTTGGCCGCTCATAAGTAGAGGATGAGTATTTGATGACTCTTTTCGCGACAAGGAACATGATTGTGTTTTGGATGCATTAAAATGGACGAGATTTTTGGCGCCCCAATCCAATATTAAATTAAGATCCTGCGAAAGAGATATCTGCATCGCTCTGCGTTTGTTTTCCAAGTCAGGTTTAGTGATGGGTTTAGGAACCTGAAAACTGGAGTGAAGGGTACTATCGTCGGCGAAACTATGAATGGAATTAGTTGTGGACGAGGAAGGTCGTTGATGTAAAGAAGGAACAATGTTGGTGCCAGAACTGAGCCCTGAGGGACTCCAGCATTTACTTGGTGAAAGCTTGAAGAATGGCCGTCCACAATAACTGATATACGACGATCAGATAGATAACTAGAAAGCCAAGTACAGAGTTTAGTTGAAAGACCATAGGAGGGAAGTTTATTAAGAAGTGCGGCATGCCAGACCTGGTCAAAAGCTTTGGATATATCAAGAGCAACGATCTGGGACTCACCTAGAAACTCAAGAGACTTATTCCAGCAGTGTGAAACGACGGAAAGAAGATCTGCTGTAGATCTTTGTGGCGAAATCCATACTGCCTGTCATGCAAAACCTTTGTGTTTTTCTAAATACTTAAGAATTTTGTGAATTAATGAATTTTTCCATTACTTTACAAAGAGTTTTACACTGGCGACTTAAGTTATGGTTTAGTTAAACTCTAGTGGGACCTGAACCCGTCAATTTAAAATATATTGCTGTCATGTTTTGGCATTTACATTAGCGCAATAGCGCTCTTAATGGAAGTTTTGAATGCCAGTTAAGTTCAACTGAACTATAACCTTGGTGGCACATTGTAGCACCCTTAAGCCTCCAATGTAAGAATTGCAATGTAAATGACGAGTTTCGTGACCAGATCAAGTGTCCATTCAGGGATCATCCATTTCGCCAAGAAGTTTGCAGAAAGTATTGTTAAATGGTCAATTCTTAATATTCTTTTAGCAATTTTTTGGTGATTAAGTTATTTCACTTTATCATAGATTTATGAATTAACAGGTTAATAGAAAGTATATCCTATTGTTACCAATTTTATTTATTTAAGGTAGTACTACCGGTGTTAGAATTAATGTTTAAAAAATTATGAAACTTAGCATACTAGTACTTGATAACTAGACAATTAACCAGTTAAATTTTCAAAGGTCTACGGAGAACTTAAAAAGCCTTAACTATTATAAACCTAATGCTTTTAACATTAATCCTTATGGGAAATAGCAGATTTTATTTTATTTCACAAAAACTGATGTTCAGATTTTCATGAAAGTTGTATCAACGAAAGAAATAACAATCCTGAACATTTTGGCAATTTAAAATTCAACCTTTAGAGCTTGTAATAGGAGTAATAAATAAAATATTTAAGAAAAATATGCTATGTAACTGATATGTGTGGCAACGCCGCCGAAAGGTTATGGTGCGGTCGAAAAAGTTTATTGAATACGGTATATGGGGACATAAAATCGATGCCAGTCCAATACGTTTTTCGGTTAGAAGATCCAATGGGCGATATAAAAACTCCGCGGCTAATACTAGAAAATATGCTTTTGCCGAGTGTTTTAAGTGAACTATTCGACGACCATTAATCCGATGTATCAATATTCACGTTAGTTTGATACAGGTTAGGGTGACAGAAACTTTCCATTAAATGAACATAACAATTTAATACCGATAATTTTTTTAAAGATGCTTGTGCAGTAGATTTCTTCGTATGATTTGTATTGTTTTTACGCAGCGTTGCTAAATATAATACCACCGTAGTCAAATTACCTAAAGCCCTCATTTGACCTTGTGGTATCGGTAGAACTAACTTAATTAGCTGGAAAATATCCTTAAAAAATGCTATAATATAATACTTCTGTCAAAAAACAAAAAATAATTATGACAACTCTATGACACATAACAACAAAATCTAAACATAACTGGTCTTGCACAGTGTTGGCAAGTATTTTTGACCTAATTAAATCCTTTGGTTCATGGATATTACTTCTGATTTTTTTCCGAAGATGAGTTCTATGGTGATTAGGTTAGTTCTGGTTAGTTAAATCTTTTTTTATTTTTAATCATGCCTGCGACTAATATACACTTTATAAAACAGGGCAAAAGGATTGTTTCCAGGGTTTATAAAACAACCATGTAATATTGGCAACATTCTACATACATTTTTAATCAAAAGGGTAATAATAGGAGGTTTAGCATCCAAGTGTATACAAAATTCTTACTATTATAATAATTTTTTTTAAATAAAAAAGCGATTCATCCAACGATTTTTTATATAAAACTATTTTGTTAACCAAACACTTTTACCTGAAAATTTTAAAAACGCAAAATTGTGGATACCTAATCTTTAAACCCGTAAAATACCTTGGGTCATTTACCGAAATTTGATTTGCTGTCCTACTCAAGGTTAATTTATATACATATATTCTGGGAAAGGTTGCGACAAACCCTTGATTTAGGCGGTTTGACGTCTGGGGCGCAAGGAAGGGCATGGTACCGGAAAAGACTGGGTCTAGAATTTGTGTTTTTGTTTTGCATTGTTTTTAAGGTGTTACTTGTTGAAAGATGTAATCCTAAAGGATTTTTTTATTTAAAATATAAGAGGTTGCAACTTAATAATAATTAAAAAATGTTTTGTGGAACGGTTCTTATGGTTTTGTTAATGTAACCTTACCATTTAGGCACCCGAAATATTTGACATTGACAGCGTAGCCTTTATATATGGCGGCTGTAAATTTTCGTGGCAGACTCATCAAAAGAAACCTCCCTAAAGGTTTTAAAAGTGTTCTTATCATAAAATCCATTTTGTTACTGGCTCAGGCACTATATGGAATCACCCCTAAAAAGTTTTGTACTGTAGTTGGGAAACACCATGTATAGAAAATTAATTTTGGAATGCTGCAGGCAAAACCATAAATCGTTTTTGTCCGAGTATAGTATAACCTTTGGCTTTATTTTAATTAGGTTTTAATGTGGGGTGAAGTGAGCGCAGCTGACACACCAAAATTTAACTGATTAATTTCAACATAGTTTTAACAGGAAAAGCGGTCTAAAACCGCAATTAGAATGACTAGGACAAGCCAAAAACTTACGTACTGTAATATCAGTAAAATTAATTTTAAATCAAACTGTTTTATAAAATGTATACAAGGTGTTTCTAAACAAATGCGAAAACATATAGATTTTCCTTGTCTAAAATAAAAAATAGTTTATTTTATAAATATGGGGTCGTGTATATTTTTTATCACAGAAACGAATAGCGCTAGAATACATATTATTATTTATAAAAACTTGTAAAAATATTTAATGGATTTTTGAATTGGCAATTTTTTCGTAGAATTTCGCTATTTTACTGCCCTGGCTTTTTAAGATAAAAAATGAAAACTCTATTTTATTCGCCATTTAAGTACAGCAATAGCTCTCCAATTATTGACTTTTATTTCCACGTTTATAAAACAAACCAACCTTTATTTTATACAAGAAATCGCTTTATATTTAGTATTTTATTTAAAACACCCTGTATAAAATATGTTGTATTGTAAGTTTTTACGAATACTGTATACAATGCATTTTTTTCGGTTTTTGATACTATAGGTTTAGATTGAGAATGTTTCGCCAACGTTTAATGTGGCTTTCTTTACGTCTGCTTAAACCGAAATAAGCAAATTAAAGAAAATAAAAAAAAACTAGGTAAGTAAATTTAAAGTTTATTTTAACATTATTTAAAACAAAAAGTATTGTAAAACAAAACATACAAAAAATATACGATGCACAATTTTTTTATTTGGTTTATAAAAATAATTTATAAAAATACGTTACAATAATAATAAAAAAAAATTGCCCTCATTTAAAATTTGATTTAAAGCCTTAAATATTTTGTGTTATATAAAACTAGTATAATACAGGTTTCTGACTATATTTTGACCTATTTTGATCACTTTGGAACATAGTTTCAAGATGCGGTTTTTTGCAGAAAGCAATAACTTTTTATTACATCTTCGCTATTTGGTTGTAGCATTGCGCTAACAAAAAAAGAAAATAACCGATTTGTGTTAATTAAATTTTACAACCAGATGTCCAAATCCGCGTTCAGATCAATAAATATTTACGTTATGCGTTGTATTTGACGCAAATTTGCTCGTATTTGTCAAAATTTTTATATTGTATGTAAATCAAGCTTGATAAATACTTTCTTTTGATAAAAACGTTTCAACAGTCGTCTTGATAACAACAAAACTGTATTTTTGCAACATCGACATACCCTCACATAACCTCTTATTAAAACATTTTGTAATTTGCTACAATTCGCAATACAACAAACAAAAGGCAATATTAAACCCTTTAAATAATAAAAAGGAAAATATCTAAAATATACTTTTAATAAACATATTTCAATGCAAAATTCTAATAACTTGCGTGATGCGGAGTGCAAAATATTGCTTTTACCATAAAGTAACATACATACGGATAAGAGAAACCATGGCATGCTAAAATTTTCGTACCGCTTTTGCGGCAGGCTTGGCGGCAAGCTTGTCATTTTTCCAGTTTACACTTTAAATGCGTCAGTCGAAGCCTCGCCTCGTGTAACATTAGCGGTGGGGAGACACGTAAGCTTACTGAAATGACTAACTGGCGGTATTTCAACGAGAAACGAATAAAATTATATTGGGAGTTTTCGCATGACCTTTCCTTAAATCGGCTATTCCATGATAACTCTTATAATTTCCTTACTCTATGCTTTAACATTACTTATTTTTTCAAGTAGGACCGCGTAAAACTAACTAGGAATAGCTGGGAAATAAAAATGTTTGACTTTTTATTTTGGCTGGCATTAAAAGCTCGATAAACTGACAGAAAAACTAAATGCGTATCGTTGCATGTAATTATTTGAAAAAGAACACTTCTTTTTGTTTAGATTTTTTACATTTCTAAAGAAAGTTTAAAAAATATAAAGTTTATTTTTAAATATTTTCGCATTTTTTGTTCTCTACTCTCAAATCCCGGGATTATCCCGGGATCCCGAGAGTAATCTGTGCCCAATCCCGAAATCTCGGGATTAGAAAAAAAGCTCGGGATTATTTTGTGGCGAGCATAGTGCAGCGGTAACGTACCAGCTTCACCGCAGCGATCCGAGTTCGAATCTCGGAACCGGACATTGGCATTTTAATCGCTCGTCACCTCATAGATGGCTTGGCAAACCACTGTGTAGTATTCTGCCTACCCCAGGTAGTAGTTATTTAAAAAAATAACGTCCGTGGTGACACTACCGCGTTGTCTAAAAGGTGCTGGGAAATGCAAAAATTGCATGTTTCAGTGCTGGGATAACGTTAACGGAACAGCATGGAAAAGAGGTTAAACATCTAATAACCCGACACCCACGGTACTCTGGTACTTAGGCATAAAGCCTTCGTGGAGTGTTAAAAAGATTTAAAAAAAAACAAAAATAAAATATCCCCTACATACATACAATATAAAAATTTTGACGAATACGAGCAAATTTGCAAATTAATATATAGTTAAACAGCCTATATAAGTATCAGTAGCTGCATTTGTTCAGCCAGTTTAAAGCCATAAATAAAGAACCCCTTTTATAGGGTCATTAAAAATAAATAATTTCTAATAATTATTTCTTAACAAAAACTTAACTTTTACTCCATCACTTGGCCTTAAAACCAAATCTTGAGTCAAAACCACAGTTTCAGGTGTATCAATTGGTTCAAAGCAAATTTTCGTATTAAACCACAGATTGCTGCCTTCAGTTCCAGCATTGCAAAACGTTGTCCTGTAAAGAATACAAGTTAAAAAATACTCTTAGGTAGAATGTCTCTAGAAGCCATATTGGACAAGTCACGACTTTAAAGCCCCATACAGACCGAAAATCCAACGCCGAGCAACCAAATCGGGGCTCTAGCAGCTGCTTCTATATGGAGCAAGCTGATGTAGCCCTTTATTCCAAAGACATGTATTTTATTGTAAATTGTATAAAATTGTTTTTTTTGTTGGAATAAAAAACCATTTATTATTATTATTATTATTATTATTATTATTAAATGCAAGCACACGTGACGTTGGCGTTGGTTGCTGGAAGAATTGGAATATTTTGGCGCGTACAGACCAGATTCCAACGCAAGCCAAGGCACATGTGGACGAGACTTAAGCCATTGCTTGTTGTTAATACGGTTTAAACCATTTAGAAACATGACATTTTTTCTTGCTAAACGGTGACGTCACGTACTTAACCGTGTTTGAATACATTGCGGACAATGGTTTAAAAATAATATAGCTATCTTTGCAGGCGTATGCATCGAACGTCATTTTTGTAAACTCTTAACTTGGATGTAAACTGCAAGTGAAAATTTTTATATTCGGTGTAAACTAAAGTACATATTAACCCTAAAAAGAATTAACATCATGATTATACCCTAAAAGCTACATTGGCGTTGTTACGCAAGGATTTGAAAACCTATATTTGATTTTGATTTGATTCTCGTGTTTTTATCGTCATTTTCGAATACGGTTTAAACCACTTTCGACGAAAACGGTTGGCAAGAAAATTTAACTTCGGAGATGCTTGAATTGGTGTGTATGGCGCTGGCGCGAGCAAACAAGCCAACGGTATCCAGGTTGGCTACTCATGTGTATTTAACTAAAGATAAAATTCAAACAACAAAAATGGTAAAATCTTGTAATATTGTCTATATTTTTTAATTAAATCCTTATTTATTTTATTGCATACATACATTCACATTGGGAATAAGCAAATTAAAAAATCCTTTGTTATAAATACGCCCAGAACTCACAATCAACAAAAATATTCAACAGGTATAAGGTATTAACCCGCATAAAAGTGGCAGAAACAAGCAAATCTGTGAATACAACGGTTTATTTCTGTACCACAAAAACAGAAAAACAGCTGACCATGCTCGTGACAATGCGCATGAAATTCGAACTTCGAACTTTTAGGTCTCCAACAAAAATCCCAGGACTGCTAATCAGTTACGAACCGGTAACGAACTGATTCCACCGTTACCCGCGAACACAGAACTGTTACTAAACATTGCACCCGATCTTACTAACTTCGCGTAACGCTGCTTTTCTCACTCGCGCATGCGAATAGTCCGGCAGAACCACTGGTCTCAGAATCAAACCGCGAACAAAGCTACCGATCTGATAACCAGATGAGACGTATTTTTATTAAATATTTTTATAAACAAATATACCTAAAATTGCTTGCCTATCGAAAAGTGCTCATGGCTATTTTTAATTAAATAAACTTTTATCGATTTTTTTCATCACCTTCATACTTTTGATAACCAAATGAAATTAATTTCACTGATAGTTTTTAATACACAGAATATGCCTCGGTATGCTTGCCTACTCATTTTAGTGTATAACTACCTGGCAAGCAGGTGTAAACAGGTAAGTCAAAATAGGTGACTCCATCGATCTGATAACTTATCGAAAGTTATCTCAAATTTTAGATTATTTTATTTCAAAATCAGAAATATATACTTGCCTGCGAAAAATCTTACTTAAAGTACTATTGCCAGCCTAAAAACTTTTAGAATTTTAACCACTTGATAGGTGCGACAGAGAAAGTAGAGCGGCCGAGGTCCGTGTGATAGAACAGGACACAACATAGCAGCTGCTCGCTGCCTCACCGTAGAATATATCCAAGTGCGCATGCTCGTGTATAGTCGGAATCGGAAATCATTTATTAATGACAACACGTGCTAAATAACATTAATTTTCAAGAATTGTGATTTTAAAAATGAGTAAAAAGTGTTTTGTGTGTGGTGAAAAAAAACAAATTATTGACTTTAATGAACATTCATTTAAAACACATAAAATTATTTATTTTTGATTATTGCATAGCTGTAAGTATGTATAGTGTGAAATAATATCAAAATTGTGATCGAAATTCGTCATAATAAATTGGAGTTCAAAATTACTGACAAGTGTAAATAAATGCTGTCTCCGTCACTCACATGTGCACGAGCATGCGCACTCGGATATATTCTACGGTGAGGCAGCGAGCAGCTGCTATGTTGTGTCCTGTTCTATCACACGGACCTCGGCCGCTCTACTTTCTCTGTCGCACCTATCAAGTGGTTAAAATTCTAAAAGTTTTTAGGCTGGCAATAGTACTTTAAGTAAGATTTTTCGCAGGCAAGTATATATTTCTGATTTTGAAATAAAATAATCTAAAATTTGAGATAACTTTCGATAAGTTATCAGATCGATGGAGTCACCTATTTTGACTTACCTGTTTACACCTGCTTGCCAGGTAGTTATACACTGAAATGAGTAGGCAAGCATACCGAGGCATATTCTGTGTATTAAAAACTATCAGTGAAATTAATTTCATTTGGTTATCAAAAGTATGAAGGTGATGAAAAAAATCGATAAAAGTTTATTTAATTAAAAATAGCCATGAGCACTTTTCGATAGGCAAGCAATTTTAGGCATAATTGTTTATAAAAATATTTAATAAAAAATACGTCTCATCTGGTTATCAGATCGGTGAAGGACGATCTCCCACGGGCTCTTAGACTGTTCAAACTGCAAATTAAAAATATTTTCAGGTTAAGTTTGAAGACGTAATTTTCTGTTTTGTGTATTTTTATTGAATCATGGATAAAATGACAGTTTTATTAAACAGTATTAAGGTCTGCCTCCAGGCTAAAATAGAATTTGTAAATATCTTTAAAACATGTAAGTCTACACTTATGCCTAATAATGTCTAAAAATATGTCCTCAAATATTTTCGACATTATATTCACCCAAATTATTTTTCTTCTTGGTTTTGGTCCTTTCAGGTCCAATCCACCACTCTCCCTCTTCCGGACTATGCTTCCAGGGGTTCGTCGTAGGAAAATCTGGATAATTGAGCTCGTAGCTCCCAGAAATTCAAAAAAAAAAAAAAAATAATTCTACAATCGATGCAATGCATAAATTATCGACTGACAAACCAAGAACTGCTACTGGTGTTACGTATTACCTTCACGTTCTACTGACAGTTCCCATGGCACGCCATCTATTTCCCGTCATTTGAGAAATACCTTGTGTTCACCACCATACAGGATACCATCAGACTTAGGAATCTTCGCTCACGGCGCTTAGATCCAGAAGAAAGATGCCGTCAATTTAGCGTGAATCTTTCCTTGATTCCCGAAGGTAAAAACGTCCGTACGGCACCTCTAACCGCCACTCGGGAAGAACTTTGTAGTCCTCTACGCACGTCCGCACTGTCCGGAGGTCAAACAAGAGTCCTTATCTTTAGATGATACAACTCTTATAGAATTTGTATGCGACCAAGTAAAACAAAACCAAGTAAATTTTTCAGTATTGAGCTGCCAAAGCATATTATGACGTCATAATACCAGGTAACCCATGTATGTTGTGGTTACTTCAGAAAATTCGTTTTTAGCATTTTGTATTTTGGGTCTTTAACTAGTGATTTTTAGATAATGAAATTCTAAGCTCATACTGTCTTAAAATTTATTGTAGAGGCAGTTCTGGTTACTGTATTTTTAAAAGCCTAAAATACCAATAATGTTAACAAAAATAACCGGACATAAAACTTATTTTATTTCTCGTAAATTTGATTTATAAGTTTTATTAGTTCTGAAAAATAAGTCATAATAATACACTGCTAAAAGAATTTAAAAAATTAAAAATTTAAAGTACTATCCCTTTTACGCATTTTGCTCTTTACTTCTGTTGATAGATATATCTGGTTTTCCTGAGGTCCCACAAAAGAATTACTTATATTTATAACACCGGACTCTTCTTCCCTATCCCCATACATCTCCTCTAATTGCACCTGATAAAACTTTAATTAAACCAAAATACAAATGTATTTTTCGAGTTTTAAAAATAAACAAAACAAAGTACCACTGCATTTTATTCTTATAAATATCAATAAAAATCCTATTCTTTTAAAATTTTATTAGCTGGAGATGTTGTAGTCAACATTATGTCTCTTGGGTCGATGATAAGGACACAGCATTCGGCCATATTGCTGACGTGTTATGACGTCACATTTTTCCATTTTCTAAACCATGTTGTTCAGTGCCGGAGATATACAGTTTATTGTATTAGTAGAACAACCGTTTACACAAAAGTTTTTAATTGTTATTAAGTTGTAAATTCTTTTACTTTAAATAAAAAACATTTGGAATTACATCTTTCAACAAATATCACTTCCAAAACAATGCAAAATGAAATGCGCAAATTCTAGACGCCACTGGATTGATATTCAGCTTTGATTTTTACCCAGTCTTGTAACTTTCTCCGAGAAGTGCCCTTCCTTGCGTTCCCGACCTCGAACCGCCTAAAAGTTGAGGATATGTCGCAACCTGATAAATATATACTAACCTTGGTCTTGAACGACAGACGAGCACGCGACTACACAAATGCTGATTTGTCCGCCGGACATGCCTGCCAGACATATCCGCCGTACAAATACGTATGTATATAGGCCGCTTTTACATTTTTGGTTTAAAATTTATTTAAATATTTTCATTGTTAACGTGTTTTGTGGTAAAAAGTAGTATACAAAACCTTTCCAAAAAGTCATATTTTGTAAATCGGCATATGTGGGTTCTTTAACTGGATCAGTACCCAATATTTGAATAATTTCCTTATAAATTTCATCCTTAAACAAAAATACAGTAATTATTTTTTATTACTCAGATGGAAGCAGTACCAGGTGCAGTCCTAGGATTTTTGTATCTGGAAGAAGTAAGATTTAGTGATCCACACAAAATACAGGGTGATCATTTTTAAATCGGCACTATTGCTAACTTCTTTATTATTGGAAATACGAAGTCAGTTAAATTAGTAAAGTTGTAGTAGTTTTTACGCTGATTAACTTGCTGCCAACAAAAAATAATCATCAGGTTTTAGATTTATTACAAGAAATATACTTTTTAAATGGAACACCCTATCTATTATACTAACCATTCGGAAAGATCTAATAAAGAGCATTAAAAAGTCATTATGTGTTATATACAATTTTAAATAGTTTGGGAAATATGGGCATCCTCGGAGTTTAATAGTACACTGGCATTTTAAAAATGGAAAACCCTGTATTTTTCATCACTATTTAATAGATTTTTAAAGAGCTTTAAGAAAATACCGCATTTTGACATGTCTATCTGTTATAGTTTTGGAAATATTGCCATCCAAATTTAAAAAATAGTGGATACAATGTTTATTTTATCTTTGACACTAAACTTATTAAAATATTTATTTCATTGTGATGCAATATACGGGGTGTTTATTCAACAAATGCCAGTTTACTATCAAATTCCTGAGGATGGCCATATTTTCGAAATTATTAAAAATGGGATAAAACACATATGGATTTTTTTAAGTTCTTTGATGTATCTTTTAAATAGTAATATAATATACAGGGTGTTCTATTTAAAAAAGTATATTTTTGCAATAAATCGAAAACCCAATGATTTTTTTTGTGACAGTACATTAATCGGCGAAAAAATACTACAACTTTACTAATTTAGTCGACTTCGTATTCCCAATAATAAAGAAGTAAGTAAAGTGCCGAACTAAAAATGATCACCCTGTATACAGACGTTTAACGGATATGGTTTACAAAAGAACAAATGGATAAAAAATAATTTGAGTAAAAAAATCATTCTTATATAAATTTTTTGGTTGTAAAAAAGTATGCTCTACCAGGAGAAAATGTTAAATTTTATTTTAAAAAAATGTTTAATATAAAGTTGTAATTAATAAACATAATAATACAAAACAATATTAAACTTCATAATTTGCCAAAAACGTCTCATTACATTTTTTAACAGCTAGAAAATTGTGTTGTGCATGGATTTGGGGAAAGCAAGTGTCTCAAAACCAAATTATAAAAGGTTTAAGGCTATTTAAGTATAAAAATTTAAAACAAATAATTTTGGATAACACCAAATTCAAGTAACATGGAACTTTTGACATTCGCTTAAAATAAATAAAGTAATTTAAAATGCAATTAAAATACATTTTTCAAATGACATTTTGCTTAAAACTTAAATATATAGGTTAAAAAAATCACAGTTTTTAAGTTTTTGAGCACCCTGTATACAAAGATTAACATTTACTTTTCGTAAGTCACATTTTTTACAAGAAAAAAATATCCAGTATAACTTTTCTCGAAAAATGATTTTTTTATCCATTTGTTCTCTTGTAAACCAAATCCTTGGACAGATTGTATACGAAATGTTTTTGGTCTAAAGAGCAACATTTTGATATTGATAATTTTTATTTAGGAATTTGTAAATAGTATATTACATTACAAGTGTGGAAAATGAGTAATTTCACACGAGTGGGAATATTGTAGCACGAGGCGTTAGCCGAGTACGACAAACCCACGTGTGTAGGAAAGTCAATTTCACACGAGTACTGTACACTATTTTTCCTACGACCACAAATTATTCACAAAAAAAATAAAGTTTGTCTTTACAGAAAAAAATAAAAAACAATTGAGAACTTTGCAACACTAGGGTGATTTTTACTTTGTAACACTAGTGTGATATGTACTTTTCCTCAATGCTATATTATACTGTTTTGACAATATTTTTACCTCGAAAATCACCTACCTAGAAGCATTATATAACTTTTATCATTTTGGAATTTAAAAAGGCCCTCACTTAATAAAAATTGTATGGTTTGGTAAGGTAATAACGATAATAGTTTAATACGGTTTTCTGCTATTTTAAGGGTTTCTTAAAAATTATTGATACTTATTTTAGACACTCTTCTAAAGAAAACGTAAGTGGCGCATATCCAAAATATTCCGTTTTTTAAAAAATATTAGTAAACAAACTTACGGGACCGGAGAGTAAAAGGGGTGCTGGGTGAGGTAAAATTGGTAAAACGAGTTAATGAAACTGAAGATCACATGTAAAATTAAGTAAAATTACATTTTTTCTCAAATTTTTGAGAAAAAATATAAAAAGTGTAAATGCATAACCTAAAGTCCTAAAATGCAAAATATGGAAAGCATTTGGCAACGTCGGAAGGGTCTGATTCTATTTATGAATGGATAAAAGAAAGTGGATTCAGTGTGTATAAGCCTCAGGTTTAATTAAGGGATTAAAAAAAAGATTTAACTAGTTGTTTGAGTACACGAAGACAGAAAGAAAGGAATTTGATCTATAGGAGTTTTTGGCGCTTTAGGTCGAACGGTCAAGCGGCAAGGCTGCCTCTATAGGTGCGTGCTCAAAGGTAGAAGGGAGATTTTTAATTTGATCTACTTACCTGACAACAGTTGCTGTATTCCTTTTAGGGTCTAGAACCGCCCAGAACGACACGCAAAGTGTTCCTTTTAATTGCAGTCTGTTGTATTTTTGACAGTTGAGAGTTCAAGAACAGTTTCGGGTGGTTCTAGAGCATAAAGGGACTACACCATTTGCCACTGAGCGAGCAGTTAGTGAAAGTTGTTTTTTGTGGTTATGTCTATTTTTGTTTATGTTTTTATTTTTCGGAAATTTTATTATTACTCTTTTTAATATTAGAAGAAAGCTTATACTGTGTAGTAACTTAACGTTAATAAGATGATTTTCGCTAATTTGGGTTCTACTGTTTAAGGTAAGTAAAAGTTTTTTACTGTCACTACGATAAATATGTCACTTGCAAAACCAATAGTAGTTTTTAGAATGACATCAGCACACTGGTTTCATGCATAGAAAATGCGTTATATCTCACTAGTGTTGCAAAGTGCTTTACAGCACTAGTGTTTGCAAAGTACTTTACAACACTGGTGTGATACATATTATGATGTCATTCTAAAAACTGCTATTGGTTTTTTGCAAGTGACATATTTATTGTAGTGACAGTAAAGAAACTTTTTATTTACATCAAGCAGTGGGGCCCAAATTAGCGAAAATCATCTTATTTTATATTTATTAAAATTTACGAAAAATAAAAACATAAACAAAAATAGACATAACCACAAAAAGCAACTTTCACTGACTGGCACAGTGTTGTCAGGTAAGTAGATCAGAATTAAAAATCTCCCTTCTACCTTTGAGCACGTACTTTATAGAGGGCAGCCTTGCCGCTTGACCGTTCGACCTAAAGCGCCAGAGAAAAAAAGCCTATAGATCAAATTCCTTCCTCTCTTTCTTCGTGTACTCAAACAACTAGTTAAATCTTTTTTAATCCCTAATTAAACCTAAGGCTAATACACACTTTATGAATCCACTTTCTTTTTATCCATTCATAAATAGAATCAGACCCTTCCGACGTTGCCAAATGCTTTCCATATTTTGCATGGTAACTGACGTTTGGTAGTTAGGAGGCTACATAGCCTTCCGGGTAGGCAGCTGAAGGTAGCTGCATGGGCGTTTCTGTGCCTTTGGGGATCGAGGGAAAAACTCACCGCTAAATTGATAGCATCTTTCTTCGGAACTAAGCGCTGTGAGTGAAGATTCCTAAAAAACCGTGATGCTTTTAGTGTTAGCGGGGTGCACGTGTTTCGTAACTGGCCGAGGACGGTGTGACGCCCTCTACTGGAAGCGTCAGCAAGTGACAGTGAAGGTTATGCACGAAACCAGTAGCAGTTTTTGGATTGACAGCTACAATTTATGCATTGAATCGATTATTATTTTGTTTCGAACAAAAGTAAACATTTGAACCGGAATTTCTGAGAGCGGAAAGCTCAGACCATCCAGATTTTCCACGCACGAAGCCCTGGAAAGCATAGTCCGGAAGGGGGAGAGCTGGTTAATCGTCTTGCAACAGGACCAACAACAAAGAAAGCAAAGCACCACTTACACGTTTTTATTTAAGAAGAGTGTCTAAAATATGTACAGAATCGATAATTTTTTAAAGACCCCCTTATAATAGCTTAGAAAACCAGCATTAAACTATTACCGTTATTACCTAACAAAACCACTACAATTTTATTAAGTGAGGGCCTTTTTAAATTCCAAAATGATAAAAGTTATATAATGCTTCTAGGTAGGTGATTTTCGATGTAAAAATATTGTCAAAACAGTATAATATAGCAGTGAGGAAAAGTATATATCACACTAGTGTTGCAAGGTAAATATCACCCTAGTGTTGCCAAAGTTCTCAATTGTTTTTATTTTTTCTGAACAGACAAACTTTAATTTATTTATTTTTTGGTGAATAATTTGTGGTCGTAGGAAAAATAGTGTACAGTACTCGTGTGAAAATGACTTTCTTACACTCGTGGGTTTGTCGCACTCGGCTAACGCCTCGTGCTACAATATTCCCACTCGTGTGAATTAGTCATTTTCCACACTTGTAATGGAAACCAGTGTGCTCTTTGCTATTTTCACAAGTGGTCGTAGGAAAATAAAATTATCCTATTTGGTCTCCTCCTTAGAAAACCTAAGTTATTAATGCCAATCACTCCATACTTTTTTGACAAAAATTTTAGATGCCTCTGGAAATAAATAAAATTGTGTATACGATTGCAAAAACTAGATTACGTTCACAAAAAAAAGCAAATAGAGGACTATATTTGTAAAGCTTAGATTTTTTGTGAGGGGGAGGGTGAGCAAAATTAGGTTTGAATACAAATTTTTTAGGACCACCACTGGGTACCATTATTAAATGGTCATCTTTTATCTCAATAATGAATTCAGTTTTTTACCTGTTCTTTTTTATTACAGGCTAGTAACATGCAAGTAAATGTCAGACTCATTGCAGTTGTATCATGTCCCTAAAAATAAAACATAGTTTTTCATGGTCAAACATCTTAGGTGTTGATGATGTGTTGTTGTTAGAAGCAAAAATATACTGGTTTTAGTAGTAAAATAATATGGTGTAATATTTTTTGTTTTATCAAAAAATATGCTATACTCTGTCTATGTTACATATGCAAAATTTTAAACCAAGATCAACGCGTAATATTGTTTTTTCTGTGCAACTGTTTATTAAAAAGCAATATAACATAATTGTAAACCTAAAGCATTACCTCTTAACCAGTAGCTGTACAGGGTGGCTCGAATTCGACGCTCATCATTGGGATTTCGGAAACCGTAAAATATACAGGATCGGTTAAATGAAGACAAAGTTGCGCAATTTGATGCTCAATAAAATGCCGTTTTGTGTTTTAAAAAACTCCGAGTACTTCCGGAGATATTCGAAAAAAACCGGAATTTTCAATTTTGATTTCTATTGTTTCCTGGCTATATTTGTTAAGATAACTCAAAATGAGAAACACGTTTTTATGGCCACTTTTTCTGCTCTATAATTCAGTGTGATTAAATATTGAATCTGACGTTTCGGCTTCTGGCGACCATCATCAACTTAATTTTTTTAAATACGCACTTGATATTTTTTCAATTTAATTAAATCCTTTCATCACTCTTAAAACACTATATATCGCCACTTTGATATTTGCCCACGTTTCGTACAGAAAATTCCATCACCAGAATATTGCATATTTATTTCACCATAATACGGCCCTGAACTACATTTTTAATTAGGAAGGTAAAAAATTAATAAACTTATTACATATTCGTAATTTTTTTATTATAACTCATTGATATCTAACAGCGGAAATTACTTTATTAACCGAAAATTTTATGAATATTAGACATAAGATACAAAAAGGTAGACAACAAATCAGCTCACATAAACAATTTGTAATACTATCTTGATTGCACATTAAAAATAAACATAATTTAATCACTATTATAAGTGTTCAAAGAGATAACCTTTTGCCTCGATGCATTTTCTTGCTTTGCTTTGTATTTTTAATACAGCTCGATTAATAATTGTTCTCGCAGGAATGGCAGCGACTTCCCTTATCAAATTTTGTCGTAGTACTTAAAGGTCGTGAGGTGCATTTTTAAATAAACGGTTCTTAAGATATCCCCAAAGGAAATAATCTAGGGGACTAAGATCTGGGCTCCTAGCGGGCCATCTTGCAAAACCATTTATTAGGAAATATATGGTGATGAAATTGAGCTACTTCCCTTTCATTGTGGGCAGGAGCTCCGTCTTGCTGCCACCATATTTCTTGAAATACTGCCAAAGGTTGATTATCTAGGGCGTCTAAGACATCACTCCTAATCAAATTTAGATATCGTTTGAAAGCTAAGGTCCCTTCGTAAACGAAAGGACCAATAATTTTGTTCCTCCACATACCAATCCATACATTAAATAAAGTTCTTCCTTGAATTCGTACCTGCTGGTTAGTTTCTGTTAATAAAGTAATTTCCGCTGTTAAATATCAATGAGTTGCAATAAAACATTATGAATATGTAATAAGTTTATTCTTTTTTTTACCTTTTTACCTAAAAATGTAGTTCAGGGCCGTATTATGGTTAAATAAATATGCAATATTCTGGTGATGGAATTGTCTGTACGAAACGTCGGCAAATATCAAAGTGGCGATATATAGTGTTTTAAAAGTGATGAAAGGATTTAATTAAATTGAAAAAAGATATCAGATCCGTATTTAAAAAACTTAAGTTGATGATGGTCGCCAGAAGCCGAAACGTCGGATTCAATATTTAATCACACTGAATTATAGAGCAGAAAAAGTGGTGATGAAAACGTGTTTTTATTTTGAGTTATGTTAACAAATATAGCCAGGAAACAATAGAAACCAAAATTGAAAATTCCGTTTTTTCGAATATCTTCGGAAGTACTCGAATTTTTAAAACGCAAAACGGCATTTTATTAAGCATTAAATTGCGCAGTTTTGCCACCATTTAACCAATCCTGCATCACTTACGGTTTCCGAAATCCCAATGATGAGCGTCGAATTCGAGCCACCTTGTACAGAAAAGGCGATATCACGGTCTAAAATTATGCATATGTATGTAACTTGTACAGAGTTTAGTTTATACCTCAAACATAAAAGTGTTTACTTCTTCCCTAATTCCCTTTTCATCTATGGAGTTATCTTTAAATTTAGCATTTAATAAAACATCAAGCAGCGGGTATTTTCTTTTGTTTAAATAGAATTCTTCATCTTCATTATTTGGCTCTTCAAATATCTTAAAATTTTCGGATCTTTGTTGAATTATATTATCTGTGAAATTATGCAAGATATTTACTAATTTTTTTGCATTTTTTCCAACTGAAGAATTTTCAAAAATAAATTTAATATGATACCATGGTTTTAAGAAACTAAAATGTATTAGATCACTCATCAAATAAACTGATTCTTTGTACAACAATCCCTTCTTTTATGTTGGTATCTAGTTTGGTTCCCATTGATGTTTCTAAAAATAATATATACAAATAAAAAAATAATATACTAAGTTAAAGAACATTAAATACTTCAAGGCCATCTATATTTTAACCCATTTGACCACCAATAATTTTAGAACAAATAATAAGGTCATTTCCTTGAAATTTTCTAATATACTACTCAAAAGAATTATCGCATATGCTCGATTAATTTTGAATCGCCCTGTATGATTGCTGTTGTAAAGTGTGAGTAGTCAAATTTGTGATTATAAAATATCAGAAATCGGTAAGGGTATAAATTATTAACAAATGAGATTTCTCCCTTTTAACAGCACATTATATAGGGCGATTAAAAATTATTCATTTTTTCAATTTTTTTTATCACCCCGTAAGATTTATTGCTAACAGTTAAAAACAACGGTTAATATAAAGTTATAGCTTCACGTTTTCTTAACATTTTCTCTTTTTAATTGCCTATAATAACTTAATTATTAAAAGAGATTTGGCCATTTAAATCAAAGCATTTTTGTATTAAAGCTTATGAAAGATATCGAGCATATGCAATAATTATTTTGAGTAGTGTAGTTTAAAAACAAAATGGTAATTTTTTCGGTCTCGGGCAACTTTTTGGTTTAAATGAAACACCCAGTACAGGGCGGCATCTTTTCGTTGACCTTGCAGGGCATAGCGAAAGCCAAAGAGATATAACAAATCTGATTGCACAAGTATCATTTTTGATTTTTAAAACAAATTCAGTGGTGAAAGTAAATCGTGGCTAACTTGTTTCATTTTGGAGATACAAAGTGTTTTTGGAAATTTGGCCAGGCACTTATATTTCGGTTCATATTAGAAATAAAAAAAAATTGTAAATAGGAAAGAATAATTAATTTTTACTTAGATAGAATATAGTGGGGTGTCTAGTCAAATTGACCAAATTTGAAAAACACTCTGTATCTTTAAAAATAATCAAGTCAGCTATGATTTAGTTTCAATACTGAATTTATTTAAAATTCGAAATCAAGATTGTGCATTTAGATTTGTTTCATCTCTTTTGATATATTTACGTTATACCCTGCAAGGTTAACACAAAAAAACCATTCAAAACATATTTTAATATTCCGTACATTCAGTCTTTTTTCTTAAAAAGATAGCCCAAGTTGTGGTTATGTCAAACAATAATCCATTTATTGAAAACACAACTGCAAAAAACTGAATTGCGGAGGCCAAGGGGGCTTTAGAATTTTTTCTTATTAATAGAGGGTCATGTAGCACCTCATTTTAAAGACCTTGTGATGCACTATTTAACGCCCATTTGTTTTTAAAAATCAGCCCAGGCGTTCCAGACTTACAACCATTTGATATTTGTCTTAAATACTATACAAACAGTTCGGTTTTAATTATATTGGCTTGTAAGTCTAGAACGGCTGGGCAGATTTTTAAAATCAAAGTGGCGTTAAATAAAGGGCCTTTAAAATGAGTTGCTACTAGTGCCGTATTATCCATTAGGCTGACTAGGCTACAGCCTAGGGCGCCATGAAAAAAATAGACGCCAGACAGGGGAGTATTAGGCGCTAGACAGGGGGTTTAAAAAAGTTTAGGTCGTCGGGTGGGGAGTAGAACAAATTTTTATATGAATAAGGTGTTTTGAAATAAATAAAATAGAAAATAGGCGCGAAAAGGAGGAAATGACCTTTTTTTTGCTCTTCAAAATTTTTTTCATGCAAAATAGGCGCTCCGGGAATTCTAGCCTAGGGCGCCTCATACAGTTAATACGGCCCTGGTTGCTACATAACCCCTCTTTTAATTAAAAAAATGCTAGTTCCCCTTGGCCCCCGTTAATTAGTTTTTTTGCAGTTTGACCTCTAGTTTTGACTTTCGTGTTCAGTCGGCAAAAATATGTTAGAAAATCTTTGTCCGATACTTAGCAAATAACACTTTTTTTATTTTGTGGGCTTGTGTAATTTAAAAATAAAAATGCGTTGCAACAAGGCTTCAGGTTCTTAACATTATATGTATGTAGTAAAGAGTACTTAAAAAAAAAACTTTTTGTAAATGTTAAAAATGCGTTTTACCAAATTTAATACACTTATTTTAATTGTTATATAGCATATGTAGCTAAACTATTAAAGGTTATTTTTTTGGGCCATCAAAACAGCAAAACTTTCTTTTTTACCAATTACCATGGTATAGCCATATGCCCATGCAGAAAAATTCTTATTTTTTTTAACAAAAATATACATGTGGTAAATCAAATTAACTCAAATCAAATAAAAATATGCCTTATTGTTAAAAGTAATATCTTATAAACAAAGCTATCATTAAAAAAAGTTGTGTAAAATAAAGTTGGTTAATTTAACTAAGCTAAAAATCAAGTCAATATACAAAAATCAAGATCAAGCCACGTAGTATTAATAAAACAATTAAAATTAAAAAATAGATAAAAATGCTATTTACGCCATATACTAGTATAATGTGCACAAAAAAATGTCAGTAATAGTATATTACATTACAAGTGTGGAAAATGACTAATTTCACACGAGTGGGAATATTGTAGCACGAGGCGTTAGCCGAGTGCGACAAACCCACGAGTGTAAGAAAGTCATTTTCACACGACTACTGTACACTATTTTTCCAACGACCACAAATTAATCACCAAAAAAAAATTAAAGTTTGTCTGTTCAGAAAAAATAAAAAACAATTGAGAACTTTGCAACACTAGGGTGATATTTACTTTGCAACACTAGTGTGATATGTACTTTTCCTCACTGCTCTATTATACTGTTTTGACAATATTTTTGCATCGAAAATCACCTACCTAGAAGCATTATATAACTTTTATCATTTTGGAATTTAAAAAGGCCCTTACTTAATAAAAATTGTATGGTTTTGTTAGGTAATAACGGTAATTGTTTAATACGGTTTTCTGCTATTATAAGGGTTTTTAAAAATTATCGATACTTACATATTGAAGACACTCTTCTAAATAAAATGTAAGTGGTGCATATCCAAAATATTCCATTTTTAAAAAATATCAGTAAACAAACTTAAGGGACCGGGGAGTGAAAAGGGGTGCTGGGTGGGGTAAAATTGGTAAAACGAGTTAATGAAACTGAACATCACATGTAAAATTAAGTTAAAATTACAGTTTTTCCTCATATTTTTAAGAAAAAATATAAAAATATGAAAATTGTAAATGCATAACCTAAAGTCCTAAAAGTAAGAAAAAACGACTACCAAACGTCAGTTACCATGCAAAATATGAAAAGCATTTATGGAAAGCATTTGGCAACGTCGGAAGGGTCTGATTCTATTTATGAATGGATAAAAAGATAGTGGATTCATAAAGTGTGTATTAGCCTTAGGTTTAATTAGGGATTAAAAAAAAGATTTAACTAGTTGTTTGAGTACATGAAGAAAGAGAGAAAGGAATTTGATCTATAGACTTTTTTTTCTCTGTCGCTTTAAGTCGAACGGTCAAGCGGCAAGGCTGCCTCTATAGGGTGCGTGCTCATAGGTAGAAGGGAGATTTTTAATTTGATCTACTTACCGGACAACACTGTGCCACTGAGCGAGCTGTCAGTGAAAGTTGTTTTTTGTGGTTATGTCAATTTTTGTTTATGTTTGTATTTTTTCGGAAATTTTATTATTACTCTTTTCAATATTGGAAGAAAGCTTATACTGTGCAGTAACTTAACGTCAATAAGATGATTTTCGCTAATTTGGGTTCTAGTGTTTAAGGTAAGTAAAAAGCTTTTTTTACTGTCATTACAATAAATATGTCACTTGCAAAACCAATAGCAGTTTTTAGAATGACATCATAATATGTATCAAACGAGTGTTGTAAAGTACTTTGCAACACTAGTGCTGTAAAGTACTTTGCAACACTAGTGTGATATAACGCATTTTCTATGCATGAAACCAGTGTGCTATTTGCTATTTTCACAAGTGGTCGTAGGAAAAAGCATTTACACACACTGTTTGGGCAACTTATATAAATGAAACCATTTTAAATGAAAATAAATAAATAAATAAAAGTAGATAAACAACATATACTGGTAAAAGATCAAGGTTAGTTTATATTTATAAGGTTGCGACACATCCTCAACTTCTAGGCGGTTCAAGGTCGGGGACGCAAGGAAGGGCACTCCACGGAGAAAAGTTGGCAAGATTGGATAAAATCAAAGCCAATGCTCAATCCAGTGGCGTCTAGAATTTGCGCATTTCATTTTGCATTGTTTTGGAACTGATATTTGTTGAAAGATGTAATTCCAAATGTTTTTTATTTAAAGTAAAAGAATTTACAACTTAATAATAATAATTAAATGTTATGTAAACGGTTGTTTTACTAATACAATAAACTGTATATCTCCGGCCGAAAAATGGGAGATGTGACGTCATAACACGTCAAAGCAATATGGCCGGAATGTCGCGACCCTATATAGACCGACTTTGGGTAAAGACATATACACACATCTAAATAGAACTAATAAATTTAAAAAATAAAAGTAGATAAACGATATATCCTGATAAAATTTGCACAAAAAAATAAAGTGTCAAACGAATATATAAACTAATTTTAATGTCAGCAAATAAAATGTAAATTAAACTGAAAAAATTATTGGCCAGAAAAAAATATTTATACAAACAGTGTGCCTACGCAAGTAAGAAAATTATAAAAATATCTTTTGTTCTGAGAAAATACAATAACGTCCTATATTTATCTTAAATAAATCACTTAAAAACAAAACATTTACTTACCATTTATGGTAAGTAGTGTAAACTGTGATATCAAGGGTAAAACATTAACAGGCTTTTTAAGATGATTTTCTTCGATTTGCTTGACCATTTGAGATGTTTCTTGATTAAATATTTCAACAAATTCTCGAAGTATCGAAAAATGAAATGCTGGTGTCAAAATTTTTCTTCGTGTTTGCCATTGTTGTCCTTAAAATAATACCAAAGTTAAATAGAGCGCACAATATTGAATACTTTCTATTGCCTTCTTAAAACTACACTACTATACAAAAAAGTATTGGACCCACAGACGTTATACATGGTCTTTTTCTTGGAATGGATTAATTTTAAAAATTTTAAGCTTTATGTAAACAAATTGATTTAGAAACTGCGACCGCTTCGTTAGAGGAAACCTACAGGAATCCTAGAGAGACTCACTGGGTGGAGTATAAATCTAGCCTGAAAAGTATGCTCAGGGGGTGCCGTGGGTCATCTAAGGACGGAGAGGGTGATAGAGAGGGAGGTGACAAGAATCTCCTCAGCTATCAGGCAGTCTAACGAAAAATCCTGCCCTATTAAGGTAAATAGAGGAACTGAAAAGGTGGCTTGGTGGAGCAGGAAACTTATTAGACTTAGAACCAGCTGCAGATAACTACTTAATAATGAAAACCAAAAGAACTGAAGACTGGACTGCGTACAAGGCTTAGCAAAGGCATATAAGCATCTGGTGTGAAAGTCAAAATTGGAATCGTGGCAAGACTACTGTGGGGAACTGCAGAATTTATCCCTGGTTGCAAAATTCAGGAGAATATTCGCAGGAGGACCACATGTTAAAATTGGGGAACTCAAGACACCTCAAGGGGTAGTTTTAGAGGAATTTAAGGAAATAATGAATCATCTCTTGGAGATACACTTTTAGGATGCAAGAGGGTTAATTCTGACAACAATCAGACCGGGGAGGTAAGCAGACATCCTCGATCCCTCTAAGTCTGATTGAAAGATGGCTTGTAAAGTTGTTACATTCAACAAGGTTTGTTGGGCGGTTTACTCCTTTGAGAAATACAAAAGCTCTGGCATAGATAGTGTTTTCCCGGCTCTCCTATCTAAAGGGAGGGACAAGTTGACAAGGCATCTGGTCAGGGTATTTAGAGCGTGTGTGGCACTAAGATACACACCCAAAGCCTGGCGTGAAGTGAGAGTAGTCTTTATACCCAAACCGGGGAAGAACTCATACAATACAGCCAAGACATTTAGACCGATCAGTCTTACCTCTTTCCTACTTAAAACGCTGAAAACGATTATAGATCGTTTTCTAAGGGATGAGATGCTAACTACTGGTAAAAAGTTATATCCATCTCAACACGCGTATCAACTAGGTAAATCCACCGCAACAGCCCTTCACGCCCTTGTCGGCGATATTCAAGAGGCGAGGATCATATGGTCATAGGGTAATAACCCAAACCTGGCAGTACCCTGCCCCCGGGCATGTCCGGTGGGGTCCTCAAGCGATGGGCCAAGAATTGGACCAAAAAAAAGTTTAAGGAGCTATGGTCATCGGAAACAAAGATAATGCATACCAGGGTAATGCTTAATGGTCCCTCTCAAGACCTTGCATCCAGATTACTGGGCATGAGTAGAACTCAGCTGAGGACTATTACAGGCCTGGTATCTGGGCACTGGTATACTAAAAAGCACCTAGCCAGATTAGGTCTGGTAGCAGATAATATCTGTAGGTGGTGCGGAAATGGAGATGAAACCCATTCTTACGTGATTAGAAAATGTAGGGGTCTAGAGGATCCACGAGAGGACATAATTGGAACCTACAAAATTAAATCCGAATCACTTAACCTTGCCGGACTGGACCTAGGGCGAATGCTACAGTTGGCACATAGCATCGGCCTGGACAAAGTACCGACACTCTAAAGAATATCCCCCTATAGCGCTGGCTGAGTGCGCAGCAAATATGTTAATAAAAAAAAGAAAATTGACGTATAAAACTTTTGAAATGGCTGCTGGGTGCCATCAGCTAAACATTTTTTCACCGAGATAGACGTGCAGATATTTTTACTTAGATAAATTTAATGTAATTAATGTGTTTTTATTTAATATTCATGGTTTAATAGAATACTGGTAGAAACATTTAAAGACAGACTCTACATCATCAAACATAAGAAGAATTTTATATTAACATGTGTCCGGAAATGCATTGCTATGAACTTTTCTTTATATGTTCTAATAAAGAATTTGCTCTTAAAAACAACATTTTGTAAGACTCTGTACATACATATTTACCTTCACTTGTTAACAGTCCATCTTCTAACCAGTCGTGAAGAAATTCATAACCATGCGCTTTTGGTAAATTTTTCATGGAAGAAATTATGGCCTAAAATAACTTGTTTTTAAAATACCTGCAGGTAATTTTCTCTGCACAGTGTTATACAGTGTGCACAGGGTGTCATCTTTTGTTTTATCAAAAAGTAGCAACATTACGCGAAAACCGCAAGTCTCTATCTCTAATAATAACCAAGATACCCTGCAATTGCAAGGAAATCTGGACGCCCTGTACACAGATGAACTAAACCAGATAGCTACCAAAGTCGGTCTATATAAGGTCACGACATTCGGCCATATTGCTTTGACGTGTTATGACGTCACATCTCCCATTTTTCGGCCATGTTGTTCAGTGCCGGAGATATACAGTTTATTGTATTATTAGAACAACCGTTTACCGAACAGTTTTTAATTATTAATAAGTTGTAAATTCTTTTACTTTAAATAAAAACATTTGGAATTACATCTTTTAACAAATATCACTTCCAAAACAATGCAAAATGAAATACTCAAATTCTAGACGCCACTGGATTGATCATCGGCTTTGATTTTACCCAGTCTTGCCAAGTTTTCTCCGTGGAGTGCCCTTCTTTGCGTCCCCGACCTCGAACCGCCTAAAAGTTGAGGATATGTCGCAACCTTATAAATATAAACTAACCTTGATAGCTACAACAAAAATGACATTACTGCAGCGCAACCGGCTGTTTTTAGGTATTAGGCGCTCAGCTCAGTATTGAGGCGAGCGAGCGATAACCGATATGTAAAAGAAATATGTCCGGACTATCATGGCGTAGCGGTGGCCAGCATAAGCAAAGGCAAGGCCGTGCCTGTGAAGCTTCTTTTTTGTCAATGGGAAGTAAAATATTTTTGGGAAACTTAGTAACCACCAAAAAAAAGGTACCCCACCTTGTAAAATTCGAAGTCAGATTTGATGATCACTTCTGGCCATCATTGCTCATCTCTGCAGAAACCTTTGAGACTACAGTATATTACGACTTTGGCAGCGATGAGTCTTCATTGCGAGTGCACTCAGCCGACCTCACCACACTGCCCACACTGCCTACGCTTAGCTACGCTACTAGCGACGATATACAGGGTGTCCCAACCAAGGAACTGCTACCATCGATTTCTTGAAAAGTAGGCTTTGAAAAATTTTGAAAATTTGGAAACATTATAAAGTTAGTGGGGGACATGCAACTAACATATTTTGATAGCTCTATCACTTCCGTTTATATTTGAAGTTAGTGTCAAATTCCTTATTTTAAATGAATCACTATATATTTTATTTATTTTTTGATTGTGCGTTAAATTTTAACATAATTTGTGTATATTGTTCTATATCTAAGTCCATCCGTTTTGACTTATTTATATTTACGCTACAACACCCTACCGTTAACGAAATACAGGAGGATTTAATGGGAGTTTTATTCTAGAACACTATAAAAATACTACTACGCGCCAGCACACAAATATCGCGTAGGAATTTATAAAATTAGAACGCAATACGCATGTTGTAACCTGGGATGTTTTAATTACACAAGCAAATTTGTTTTATATTTGGAATTCATACTGCATGGCAATAAGGCAACTTTGCCACCGCCTTAAATCTTTTAGCTTTACCGCCTTGTGCATTTAATTGAATCATACGTTTCTTTTAGTTTCATGTAAATTTTAAACGTTTTATAACCTAGAAGGTAGTGCGTCAATGTTTGTTTTTAAATAAAAAGTTTACAGTATGACTTTTTCCATTTAATTTTCTTTTTTGAAATAGCACCTAGCTGTGAGTTTGACATTTATATTTGTCATTTCCTGTCTAAAAAATTTGGTTTATGTTGTCTCACTAAAATTTTCATAAAAAAATAACCAAACAATTCAAAAGTTAGGGAGTTTGAGATCCTGAATTTAGACAAGCACTGTATAATGTTTTGTCGGATTTTTGGCTTTTGCCAACATCATTTTAATACCTCGTATCAAATTGCATTAAAAGTTAAAATACTTATTAGCTTAATAAATGACAAATATAATAAATACTTGCTGTATAGCCATAGTCAAAAGACAAAAGCAAATAAAAAATAATGGCCCCTGGCCAAGCACAGCAAATAAAATGTACAATTGCAGAACTAAAAGTTTAATTTTAATATTTTAAAAAATAAAACATATTATAATTGAAACCGAATGTGATAACAAAATTCACAAAAGGAACTATAACCTATGACTTTCTAAAAATGGTTATGTTTTAATTATCTCACTGTATTTGAGCTGTTTGATTGACTTTGACTGATTTGTAATCCTTTTGGGTACAGACCTTTTGTTGCCAAGGTTAAATTTCATTCGAAATAAATTAATGCGTTTGCATGCTTTTAAATTTCTTCAAGCTGTAGCACAAAATTACGTATAGTTTAGAGTGGTAAGGGAGGTGATACTGTTCGTGTTTGCTACCGTTTCAACTCATGAAGGCAGCTGACGCAGTAGGGTCACCTAAACCGATTATGCATTTGCATGCTTTTAAATTCCTCCCAGGCTAACTGCAAACTCACGTAAGGGTTTAAAGGAGTAAATAAAGGTGAAACAGTTCGTATTTGCTACTGCGTTTCAATTCCATAAAGGTGCTGACACAGTAGAAATTCATAAATCGCTTCTAGGTAACGTCCCCAAGCTCCTCGAAACCGCGATTGAAACGAGAGTTAAGAAGATTTCGCGTAGATAATTGTGACGTCAGTGGCACCTCTTTACTACGCGCAGACTTTACTGGGTGTAACGATAAAAATTAATATTCCCTCATTATTGTTTTATCGTACAAAAAAAAATACTAAATAATAATAGACCATAAGCCAGATGCGAAATTTTGTCAGTTATTTTCCTCTCAGTTTATAACTCGTAAAATGCTTCTAGAAGGGGACGTGCATAAATCGTTGTGAGCGTCAGCTGCGTCTCCGATCGTTGGAATTGTACAGGGAGCTCCAGAAGCAGATGAAGTATTAAACTTGTGTTTTTTTATTAACCACCCTGTATTATTATGTATTATATTATTTTGGTTTGTAGAATTAAAACTAATGTAAGTTTTTAGCGATCCGTTTATCAAAACTGAAAGGTTTCAAGGATATTTGGGATTGAAAAAAATCATGACAAAGCAAAAATATTCATATATCTATCTTACTTACTTAATGTATGTGCATAGGTATACAGGGTGGCCCACCATATTCGACACGGTCTGTAGCTGGATAACCATGGGGTTTTTAAAAAAGTAAATACTGGAACATATACAGGTCGGATAAGACCACAGTATAAAATTATTTTAGTCTATACAGGGTGTCTCAAAAAGTGTGACGTATCAAAGTTATATTTTTTTAAATGGAACACCCTATATTTTATGACGGTTTTAGATTCTACTTTAAAAAATAACTCAAGTTTGTTTATAGTACTAAGTGTCTAATTTTATTCGTTTTTGTGATATTTGATTTTTTGAAAATGCAGAGGTGAAATTAAATTGATTTTACTTAACACTTTTAACACTTTAAACTTTAAAATGTGTAACAAGATTAGAAAAAGTCTGCCATATCATACGTAGGTCAAATCAAGATCAAATATTGTACAGGGTGATCAAAAATAATTTCAATTTTTCAGAAAATCAAATAGCCATATCTCTCTTATTTTAAATGGAACACCCTGTATTTTTTACGTCACATGATGACAAATAAAATACTCTTTCAAATGGTGTATAGGTTGCCTATACCTATCTTTTGTGCTTTTTAGTAAAATCTGTTTTTACAAATTTTTAGTCCAAATGTTTATTTAAATTAAAGTTGGCTGTGACATAGCAGCCATTAATATTTTTCTTAAGAAAATAACAACGACCATTTATTGATTACTAGTTGTTTTAGTCAGTTTAAAAGAAATTTCAATGATTTTAAATAAAAACCCTTCTTCTACAACAACAAGATGATATAATACTGGTAGGATGTGAAAAAAATGGTTTACTTTAGTCTAGAGTTAATCCTGAAAAATATTCCAGGAGAAACCATCTGATAACCTTAATAGTTGCTTTAAAAAATTTGACACAGTGATTATGGATAATGGAAGAAACGAGTTATAGGTCACAGAATGTCGTCATAACTGACCAGAGGCGTTATTAGGATTGTTTAAAAACACAAGTTTTATCATTACCACATTCAGCTGAAATAAGTGTTATTGGAAGTAGCATTATAAGCAACTAATGATTTTTTTCTGTGAATTTTAAAAATAGTGGCAGATAATACAAAATCTTTTAATTTTGTGCTTTTTTCCAACAAATTTACATTTTGCAATAACGGCTTAGTAAATAGGCATAGCTATATCACAGCCTACTTACATTTAAATAGACATTTGGAATAAAAATATGTTAAAACAGAATTTACTTAAAAAGTATAAAAGATAGGTATAGGCAACCTATACACCATTTGAAAGAGCATTTGGTTTGTCATCATGTGGTGTAAAAAAATACAGGGTGTTCCATTTAAAATAAGAGAGATATTGCTATTTGACTTTCTAAAAAATTGAAATTATTTTTTGATCACCCTGTATAATCTATGATCTCGATATGACCTACGTATGATAAGGCAGACTTTTTCCTAATCTTGTAACAAATTTTAAAGTTTAAGGAGTTTATATTGTTAAAATAAAATTAATTTAATTGCACCCCTGCATTTTGAAAAAAAATCAAATATCACAAAAACGAATAAAATTAGACACTTGGTACTATTAACAAACTTAAATTATTTTTTATGTAGAATCTAAAACCGTCATAAAATATAGGGTGTTCCATTTAAAAAAATATAACTTTGATACGTCACACTTTTTTGAGACATCCTGTATAGAGTAAAATAATTTTATACTGTGGCCTTATCCGACCTGTATATGTACTCCATGGTTATTCAGCTACAGACCGTGTCGAATATGGTGGGCCACCCTGTATATATATATATATATATATATATATATATATATATATATATATATATATATATATATACCCTATGTATATATATGTATATATCTATTTTTATGTAGGTGATGGTACAGTTAGAATTCTAGCAATCTAACATAATATACCAAGTGAAGCGTAAATGTAAGGTAAGATTTATTAAATTTTTATTTTTTCAAGAATTTTTCAAAAATCCCAAATATCTTAAAATCTTACATTTTTGGTATAGGTATCGCTGATAAAATTTACGTTATTTTTATTTCTAAAATCAAAACTCGATGAATATAAAGAATGTTTCATTTTAAAAAACACAAGTTTAATATGAATTTTGTCTTTGGAGTACTCTGTATAATTCCACCATTAGCGTCGCAGCTGACGCTCACAAGAATTTATGTACAACCGGCTTTAAGCAATTTACGAGTTATGGACTGAGAGATGGTCACGAAAATGTGTCACTGGCTTACAGACCAAAATATTGGTCATAGATAATTCGGTAGTTGTCATTAGGTGATAAGGCAGTTGTTTACTTAACGAACACCACGGCGACGTTTAAAGGAGTTTTTTGGCATGCGGGGCACTGCCCCACAATTCAGAAGAGATTTTTAGTCAGCAACGTTTCGGTCTCAAGATATTTATCATCAAAGTTAAATAATAAACTAACCTAAGAATTTAAAAGTGCTGCCCAAAAATTTTACACGGAATAAATGGGTTAAATAAGTGCTAATTTAGCAGAAAACTTAGGAGTTGCGTGCAAAAAAGGGAACATGGTGACTTTTACGTTATTTTTCTATTTCAAGATTGATGATGAATATCTAAAAACTTGCGGAAACTTGTTCGGTGTAATTTTTTTAATTTCGTGATCAATGCCCAGAAAAAACCCCCGTACCTACCAAATTTTATTAAAATTGGCGATGCGTCCAGTTTGTAAGCAGTTACCAAAAATGGCACTAGTTCGCCAATTGAAACAATAACATTTTCATATTTTAAATAAATTTAAGCCAGTAATAACAGACCCATTAATTGGATGACTCTGTATAGCGCAGCACTGAAACACCAACAAAATAACCCGCGTGCCCAATAAAAAGCTTCCATCCTTCCACTGTAGGCAATTCTTAGCCAGATTCTCCATTTAACATATTCTTTAATTTTCTTAAAATTTATAATAAAATAGTATAATAAAATACCAGCTACTAAAGTAAATAACAACATCTTGTTTATAAGTTTGTAAATGGAATCATCTACATTGAATAAATTACTTTAATCTCACTGGTAGTCTAATAATAGGCGATAACAACAATTATTAAAAATTTTAATAAATGAATAAACATAGGCGTCCTCATTTAATGATATTAATAATGTGGGTGTCAAGCAATTCAACCGACAAACTTAACCAAACGATTAAAAAAAAAAAAACTTCATATAAGCTTATATGTTCTAAACGTCTTAGTTCTGGTTGGTTATGGTTAGTGTTAAAAATTTAAAAAAAAAAGTTTTTTAATAGTTTACACACCGTAGTTCAAAGAAACTAAGACGTTTGGGACGCTATAAATATGAGGGTTTTTCTTATTTTCTGTTGTAGAATTGCCCGTTAGAAGTTTATGATCGGTTGAGTTCTCCCTGGCATATGTAGACGTTTGATTGGTTTATGAAAATGTTGATATCGATGGTATGTCTAAACAGTAAGGTTTATCGACTTTAAGAGAGAACCTTATTTTTTTAAGTTAATCTATAAAATGGCGCCCCAACTTTGCGATATCTGTCAAAATAAAAAAAAGAAAGTTATGATGTAAATAAATTTAAGTTTTAGGTAAAGAGTGCCCTCTGGCGGTATTTAAAAAACGTACTTTTGTCTTAAAATTTTAGAATACACAGAAACTCGATTTGAGGGTGATTCAATCGATCACGATACTTAGAGGTTGACAAAATAAGGGTAAACTTCATATAATTTTTCAAAATGTCATTCGTTTTCGAGCTACAAGCCAAGTCAAGTTCAATTTTTATTTTGGTTTTTTCGCCCTATTGCATTTATTTTTTTAACCAATCAAAGTGTATTTGGATCATAAGTGAGTTGCAATTCCTAATTCAGTAAAAGATCTTTTCAAGTAATACCGCCAGAGGCACTTTACCTAAAACTTAAAATTTATTTACATCATAACCTTTTATTTTGACAGATATCGCTAAAGCTGGTGGCGCCATTTTGCTAGACAATCAAAAACTTAAAAATAAGGTACTTCTTATTAAAGTCGATAAACCTTACCATTTAGGCATCAATAGACATCAAAGTTTTCATCAATTTCAATCGAAATTACCTACATACATACAGGGTGTTCAGTAACAAATGACAGAAAAAAATTATATGAAGTTTTGAAAAAATTATATGAAGCTCTACCTTTATTTTGTCAAGTAAAATCACCCCTTAAGTTTCGTGATTGATTTTTGAATCACCCTGTATAATGACACGGTGCTGTGAGCTGGATAACTTGCTTTATGGGGTTTATAAAAAAGTAAATGCTAGATACATGCAGGTCTGACAGGCCGGATAAGGCCACAGTATAAAAATTATTTTTAGTCTATGCGGGTGTCTCATAAAAAGATTGTGCAGTATCATCTAAAGTTTATACTATTTTTAAATGGAACTACCCTATATTTTATATGACGGTTTTAGATTCTACATTTGAAAGGCTCACTAATAACTCAGGAGTTTGAACATGAGTACTAAGTGTCTAGTTTTATTCCTTTTGCTGATGTTTGATTCCTTTTGACAAATGCAGGGAAGTAGCAATTAAATTGATTTTACTTTATACAATATAAACTACTTTAAACTTTAAAATGTGTAACAAGATTAGGAAAAGTCTGCGCACATCATACGCTCATGGTCAAATCGAGATCATAGATTGTGCAAGGGATTTTGATCAAAAAATCATTTCAATGTTTTCAGAAAGTCAAAACAGCCATATCTCTCTTGTTGCAAATGGAACACCCTGTATTTTTTTACGTGTCATTGATGACAAGGCAAAAGCTCTTTCAAGAAATGGTGTATGGGTTGCCTACATACCTATCTTTTTATACTTTTAAAGTAAAATCCCGTTTTAACAAATTTTTAGTCCGAAATGTCTATATAGAACTGTCAAGTAGGCTGTGACATAGCTATACCTATTTACTAAGCGTTAATATTCTTCAGAAAATCACAACGACCATGTTATTGGCCTTGATTTGCACTGAGTGTATTTAGTCAGTTTAAAGAAATTTTGAATGATTTTTAAATAAAAACCCTTCTTCTACAACAACAAGATGATATAATAATGGTAGGATGTGAAAAAAAATAGTTTACTTTAGTCTAGAGATTAATCCTGAAAAATATTCAGAGAAACCATTGATAACCTTAATAGTTGCTTTAAAAAATTTGTTGCAGTGATTTATGGATAATGGAAGAAACGGTTATAGGTTGCAGGAGTAATGATGTAGCTGACCAGAGGCGTTGTTAGGATTGTTTAAAAACACGAATTTTTATCATTACCATTCAGCTGAAATAAGTGTTATTGGAAGTAGCATTATAAGCAACTAATGAATTTTTCTGTGAATTTTAAAAATATAGTAATTATAAGAAACCAGAATGTATTTAGCAAGCCAAGTTTAGTGGTATTTTAAAAGTAGCTTTTATTTATTACTTGGTTAGTGATGAGGTACACATCAACCAAATTATTGTACCAAATATTAATAGTAGGAAAATCCACGATGCTATATGGGGACTTACTTGAGCGTCATAGACACCTATTGGGTTCTAAAGCTTAAGGATAAGAAAAAAAGGAAAAAAAGGGGGTTATATAGTGCATACCTTTTTATCGGTGCGTAAAGCGGATATAGCATTTTAAGTATGACACAAAAATACTGTTATAATTTCGTCTTGTAAATCTTTGCATCGTTTTGGATAACCTATTTTTCGTTATGCTTAAACTTAACAACTTTTAAAATAAAAAAAAGCTACCCTCTTCTTTATGTACCTTTCAAATTGTCAGAGTAGTGGAATACAGACTGTTTAGCATGTAATTAACTTATCCTATCTTAATCTAAAGCGCTTGAAAATTGCTGATGGAAATATTTTTGTTTTTATGATCAGCCCCGTATACGGGGATCATATTTGGTAAAAGTACTTTGCCGAGTACAAGGTATCGTCTCTGGTATATTAATCTGCCCCCTTCCATAAATAAAGATAATGAAAATCCAAAATTTCTGTGTTATTAAAATTAAATTTTATCCTAATAAAAGATGGTTATGTTTTTATCCTGGGGTTAGCAGAGCAGCTCGTCCGAAGCATCCTTATATTACTGTACCAAATAGGTGATTTTGTCCGAACTGCACTGCTAACCTTCTTCCTCGTGGCTTCGACATAAACACACCCTAAGGCTGTTTAGAAAGCCTTTCTGTAAGTGAAGGATCATTGATGAGACGAAAAGCTCATCTTTGAATGGAATCAATAATGCTTAGGGGTTGTGGGAGACGCCATGCCCCAGATATGAGAACAATATTCCAAGGGAGGTCGGATTTGGGACACATATAAAGTGTATAAATTAGAAGGGAAAAATACTTTTGGCTCGAAAGAGAAATCCAAGCTTTTTGAAGCTGCCGTGGCTATAGATACAATGTGTTTATGCCAGTTAAGGTTACTTTCAAATGTGACGCCCACAAGATTAAAGGTGTCTTTGCTCTGTAAAACATGGCCGCTCATAAGTAGAGGATGAGTATTTGATGACTCTTTTCGCGACAAGGAACATGATTGTGTTTTGGATGCATTAAAATGGAAGAGATTTTGGCGCCCCAATCCAATATTAAATTAATGATCCTGCGAAAGAGATATCTGCATCGCTCTGCGTTTGTTTTCCAAATCAGGTTTAGTTATGGGTTTAGGAACCCGAAAACTGGAGTGAAGGGTACTATCGTCGGCGAAACTATGAATGGAATTAGTTGTGGACGAGAGAAGGTCGTTGATGTGAAGAAGAAACAATGTTGGTGCCAGAACTGAGCCCTGAGGCACTCCAGCATTTAACTTGGTGAAAGCTTGAAGAATGGCCGTCCACAATAACTGATATACGACGATCAGATAGATAACTAGAGAGCCAAGTACAGAGTTTAGTTAAAAGACCATAGGACGGAAGTTTATTAAGAAGTGCGGCATGCCAGACCTGGTCAAAAGCTTTGGATATATCAAGAGCAACGATCTGGGGACTCACCTAGAAACTCAAGAGACTTATTTCAGCAGTGTGATACGATAGGAAAGAAGATCTGCTGTAGATCTTTGTAGAATTAATGAATTTTTCTATTTCTCTACAAACAACTGTACCAAACAGGTGATTTTGTCGAACCGCGCTGCTAACCCTCTTCCTCGTGGCTCCAACATAAACACACCCTAAAGCTGTGTTTATGTCGGAGCTGTTTTGAGCGAGGTTAGCGGCGTGGCTCGACCAAAACATCCTTATGTTACCGTACTATAAAAGGTGATTTTGTTGAGCCGTGCTGCTAACCTCGTTCCTCGTCGCTCCTACATAAACAGACCCTAAGACGACGACGATTTAATAAATAACTTACCTGCACTTCGTGTTACAGGCCAGCAACATACAAGTAAACGTTAAACTCATTGCTGTGGTATCGTGTCCCTAAAAGTAACAAAATATATACAGGTTGTTCGAAAAGTCAACGATAATAAAATACTTAAAGGACTGGTTAAATACCTTATAACAGTGTTTTTCAACCTTTTTCGGGACAAGACCTCCTTGGTAGAAAAAAATTTTGCGACCCGCCCCCCCCATTCTTGCGTTTTTATATGTTACATGTTATTATGCTACAAACATTCATCCATACATACATTATTATGTGTCTTTATAATTAAGATTTGAGATATAAATACATAATGCAGTATGAAAAACAAATTTTCTTGGGATACGATTCATTATTGCATATCGAATTATCGTAAAACGTATGGTTAAAACTTGAGCTTTCGGAATTGGTACTTTAGCACACGGTTAAACTTAAGATAAAGAAGTTATTTTTTCAAGAAAATATTTTTTTTGCATTTATTTTTAATTTTTAAACTCCAGTTTATTTCTAAGTTTTTTTATGTACAGTTTACCAACACTTTTATAAAATTGGGGCTTACATGAATCCGCCGGGTAAGGTGTAGCACAGGTGGCGCGGCAATCGTGCGATGTGTTGCAGGAATTTTTAATTTTTTTGTTGAATTATTCAAGCGCAGTTGAATATCTTGAATAAAAATCTTCAGCCAATCCACTGCAAAAGCCAGAGATTCGCTGGCACACAAAAAAAAATGACTTGTTGTCATAGTCTATATCAAATCAAAAAAAAAAAAAAAAAAAAAAAATCGAATCATATTTATCGACACAGTCTTTCAATGAAGAAGTCGGTGTGAGATAAACATCAATGCATATACATATGGCTGAAATAAAAATGTTATTAAAAAATTTAAAGGAAGAATTGTGCAAGAGATATGGGCAAACACTGGAAAGGTTGATCTTAAATCCGTTTTTAAGTGCAGCTATAAATGGATCCCCAAATTTGACAACTAAGCTTAAAAAAAAATGTGGGATGTTACACACGGAATTCAAATCCGCCAATTTGAATACCTTTTGGTTAAAAGAAAACAAACAAATTACGCAGAATTTACAACTGAGGCCTTAAAATGTTTCATTTACCACTTCGTATGTGTGCGAATTGACATTTTCATCAATGGTCCAAATAAAGTAAACAAAGAAATCGCCTAAATTTGAAAAAAATCAACCCGTTCTCAAGGTAGCAAAAATGGGTCTAAGATGGAAAAAAGTCAATCAATTAAAAACAAGCGTACCCGTCGAATTAGAATGAATAAGTAGTTATTGATTTTTTTTTTGTTAATTCGTTTGTATTGATGTTTACTAGAATATCTGGTTTCTTAATAAATCCATCTTTTAAGACTTTATTGATTTTTTCTTCAGGTAGTTTTTTTTTACCTCTCGCGACCCTCCTAAAAAACTTCGCGACCCCCAGTGGGTCGCGACCCACGGGTTGGAAAAACACTGCCCTATAAGAATAAAAAGGGCCTAAGTAAAAAATCGATGGGTTTTGCAATAATGGAGCTTAAATTAGGTTTGTCAAAATCTATGATATTAGCTTTGCAACACCTAATAGCCATTTGATTAATTAAAGACCACTAATTATACTGAAAGCTCTAAATATTCAATTAGAAATCTACTAGTTAATTGTTTATTAGTACAATGGGTAGTTTTATAAATTACATTAACTAAATAAACTTTTCATATGACTATCTAGATTTACATAGATATTTTTTGTACAATATAGTAGTATAAACCAACGAGTTTATAAATTTTATAACCTCGTTGGTATAAACTAAAAAAAAAATTTAACATAAGTAATACCTAACCACACATTTCTTGTTAAATGTTTTTAATTATTAGTTTAATATTAGTCTTTGATCAATAAACTGGCTACTTAATTTGCAAAACAGTTATCAAAATTTAAATTTAAGTGTTTTAGGTGTTAAAATTAAAAATATGATTTAAGAGGATGATTTAAACGAATTGTATTAAAGTGCCAATATCTTAAGAACTATTAATTTTTTAGGAAGGTATATGTTATGTGTTTTTGGATGCTTATGAGCTGTTTTACCAGCCCTTGTAAAATTATTGTTAAATTGCCAGACACCCTATACTGCCTATACTGGGTGGTGAGTCGCCGAGCGGAATATAGAAAATCCCATGTAAATTTAAAGGGGGTTAATTGTTGTCTTTCCTGTAAATTTTTACAAAAAAAAATGTTAGATAACTTTTTAAAGAGATCAATTCCACAATCTGTCGGGCCATGTGGAAAAAAATTAATAAGCGAATCTTGAATTATTTAATTAAATTAAATAAAAATAAAAAATTACCAAAATGTCGGTTCAGGTTAAACCAAACACACAGCAGCCACCAGCAAACAATCCCTAATTTGGCAAATGAGTTTTTTTAAATTTTTTTAATCGATAATTTAACCAATTTTGTAGTAAAATCGTTTTAAAAATGCATTATACAGGGTGATTCAAAAATCGATCACGAAACTTAAGGGGGTGATTCTACTTGACAAAATAGGGGTAGAGCTTCATATATATTTTTTTAAAATGTCATGCGTTTTCGAGTTACAAGCCGTCCAAGTTCAATTTTTATTTTGCATTTATTTTTTAACCAATCCAGTTGATATTTGGTATACAAATCGAGCTTTGCAGATTCCAACTTTTTAAGACAAAAGTACTTTTTTAAATACCGCCAGAGGGCACTTTACCTAAAACTTAAAATTTATTTACATCATTACTTTTTATTTTGACAGATATCGCAAAGCTGGGAGCGCCATTTTATAGACAATCAAAAACCCAAAAAATAAGGTACTCTTTATTAAAGTCGATAAACCTCACCGTTTAGGCACCAATAGACATCAAAGTTTTCATCAATTTTAATCAAATTACCTACATACATACAGGGTGTCAAATAACTCAACCGACAAACTTAACCAAACGAAAAGGAAGATTTACGTAATTTATACCTCAAACATAAATGTGTTAACTTCTTCCCTAATGCCTTTTCGTCAATCGAATGGTCTTTTAAATTTAGCATTTAATAAAATATCAAGCAGGGGATATTTTCTCTTTTAGTATAAAATTCTTTATCTTCATTATCAGGTTCCGCAAACACTTGAAAATTTTCTGACCTTTTCTGAATTATATTGTCCGTAAACCTATGTAATATATTAACTAATTTTTGCTCAGTTTTTCCAGCTGCAGTCTTTTGAAAATAAATTTAATATGGTACCATGGTACCACCAATCTAGAATATAAAACGTCCACCATCTTGTATATTGTTTCTTTGTACGTTATGTCTTCCTTTGTTTCTGTATCAAGCTTAGTTCCCATTGATGTTTCTGCAAATGACAAATATACAGGGTGGCCCACCATATTCGACACGGTCTGTAGCTGGATAACCATGGGGTTTTAAAAAAAAGTAAATACTGGAACATATGCAGGTCGGATAAGACCACAATATAAAATTATTTTAGTCTATACAGGGTGTCTCAAAAAAGTGTGACGTATCAAAGTTATATTTTTTAAATGGAACACCTTATATTTTATGACGGTTTTAGATTCTACTTTAAAAAATAACTCAAGTTTGTTTATAGTACTAAGTGTCTAATTTTATTCGTTTTTGTGATATTTGATTTTTTTGAAAAATGCAGAGGTAAAATTAAATTGATTTTACTTTAACACTTTTAACACTTCAAACCTTAAAATGTGTAACAAGATTAGAAAAAGTCTGCCATATCATACGTAGGTCAAATCAAGATCAACTATTGTACAGGGTGATCAAAAAATAATTTCAATTTTTCAGAAAATCAAATAGCCATATCTCTCTTATTTTAAATGAAACACCCTGTATTTTTTACGTCGCATGATGACAAATAAAATACTCTTTTAAATGGTGTATAGTTTGCCTATACCTATCTTTTGTGCTTTTTAGTAAAATCTGTTTTTACAAATTTTTAGTCCAAATGTTTATTTAAATTAAAGTTGGCTGTGACATAGTAGCCATTAGTATTTTTCTTAAGAAAATAACAACGACCATTTATTAATTACTAGTGTCTTAGTCAGTTTTCAATGATTTTAGATAAAAACCCTTCTTCTACAACAACAAGATGATATAATATGGGTAGGATGTAAAAAAATGGTTTACTTTAATCTAGAGTTAATCCTGAAAAATATTCCAATAGAAACCATCTGATAGCCTTAATAGTTGCTTTAAAAAATTTGACACAGTGATTATGGATAATGGAAGAAACGAGTTATAGGTCACAGAATGTCGTCATAACTGACCAGAGGCGTTATTAGGATTGTTTAAAAACACAAGTTTTATAATTACCACATTCAGCTGAAATAAGTGTTATTGGAAGTAGCATTATAAGCAATTAATGAATTTTTTTCTGTGAATTTTAAAAATAGTAACAGATAATACAAAATCTTTAATTTTGTGCTTTTTTCAATAAATTTACATTTTGCAATAACGGCTTAGTAAATAGGCATAGCTATATCACAGCCTACTTACATTTAAATAGACATTTGGAATAAAAATATGTTTAAGCGGAATTTACCTAAAAGTATAAAAAATAGGTATAGGCAACCTATACATCATTTGAAAGAGCATTTGGTTTGTCAACATGTGGTGTAAAAAAATACAGGGTGTTCCATTTAAAATGAGAGAGATATTGCTATTTGACTTTCTAAAAAATTGAAATTATTTTTTGATCACCCTGTATAATCTATGATCTCGATATGACCTACGTATGATAAGGCAGACTTTTCTTAATCTTGTAACAAATTTTAAAGTTTAAGAAGTTTATATTGTTAAAATAAAATTAATTTAATTGCACCCCTGCATTTTGAAAAAAATCAAATATCACAAAAACGAATAAAATTAAATACTTGGTACTATTAACAAACTTAAATTATTTTTTTATGTAGAATCTAAAACCGTCATAAAATATAGGGTGTTCCATTTAAAAAAATATAACTTTAATAGGTCACACTTTTTTGAGACATCCTGTATAGAGTAGAATAATTTTATACTGTGGCCTTAACCGACCTGTATATGTTTCTGTATTTACTTTTTTAAAACCCCATTTTTATCCAGCTACAGACCGTGTCGAATATGGTGGGCCACCCTGTACAGTGTGTAGCTAAAGGTAAAAGAAAAACTACACATTTTTAAACCTAAGGTATGCCTTTATTTAACTATACTTACCACAGTCTAAAAGTGTTTATATAAATATTATTATTAAGATTTTTGTAAATAACTTAAATAAAATAAAAACTTTACCCCCTATCTCTCGTAAACAATCAACTTTTTGGCAAAGATAAATTCCATGAAATCGATGTATTTCGGCACAAAGAATTTTTGATAGCATTTGTACATTCTAAAGTCACCCGGATGTCTTAAATAAAGACAGTTAAAAAGTACTCGAATTCTAGTAAAGTACATAAAGAGTTAAAAAAATGTAACTTTTTTTAACACTTTGAAGCTTTTTGTCTCACTTTGAATTAGTGTTTTGTTTCAATGCCTACTTCAATGAACTTAAATATCAATTTATGCAATGTAATAGTAAACGGGACATCAACTGAACCAAACGGTCAAGTTACCTTTGATTTGGTCATTATTTCTTTTAGTTCATGTGTCACTAGTTTTAAAATTTGACAGTTTGCAAAATAAATTCAAAAGAAATTATTGAAAATTATTAGCAATAATGAATTTGGCCGACTAAGGAAATTAATACTGTTTTTAGTATTGTTTACAGACTTTCAAAAATGTGTTTAGGTTATAGAATTTTAGAGAGTTAGGATCATTTAATTTAGTTTGTTAATTTATTTAAATAATTTACCTTTAAATTTTACCAAGTTCTTTCATCACTTTCGAAGGTTTCCGAAAACGCCCGAGACTATCCATTTGAGAACTTTTTATGTCATCCTGTACTCATGGAATCTTCACTTGTCAACGCTGTCTCGAAGTTTACATGTACAAAAGTCCGAATCTATACTCTAACTGATCGGAGGTTTTCCGTCGCCCTTTTATAGTATGGTGGAAGAATAAAGAATGATCTAGAATCTTTGAGAAATATCGTGAAAATTCCATAGTACAGGATGGCATAAAAGTTCTCAATGTGATAATTCGGGCGTTTCTCAGAAACCTTCAAAGTGATGATAAAGACTTGGAAAATTAAGGTAAATTATTTAAATAAATTAACAAACTAAATTAAATGATCCTAACTCTCACAAATTCTATAACCTAAACACAATTTAAAGAAGTCTGTAACAGTATATATTTCTACAAAAAGTAAGTACATACAATTTTCTAAAATTATATTATAAATGCATAGTTATGAAGAGGACAATTGTCTCTTAAAATAGGGAGGCTATGATTTTTTGTTACAATATAATGGCTGTGCTGCAAAAGTTAAAATTAATAAGTTTAGAAAAATAAAACAAGTATTAAATGGTGTTTTGGAAAATTTTTATACGGTCGTGGAAAAAATATAGTATGTAACACATGCATAAAGTGTCTTTTTCACTCATGGGATTGCCGCACTCGCCTAACCGCTCGTGCTGTCAGACTTCCCATTGGTAAAAAGTATCACTTTGTGCACTTCTTACATATAATTACTATTTTAATGCAAAAAAAAAAATAAATGTTCACTCAAGGTCCTTACATACCGTGACCAGAAAAAAAAATTGAATATAATATTTTGCTTATGCAAAGAATGCCGGTGTTTTTTTCTAACTATTATTACAAAACTTACGCAAATTTTGATTCCCTAACGTAAAAATCACAATACTAAATTAAAAAAACTGAAATTAACACTTCCAAAAAAAAAAAAAATTAAATCTACTTAAAAAAAAATAAAATGAGCTCACTTAAAGTTTAAAAATAATAAATACAAAAAAAAATGTAAGTTGGGTAATAACATATGGTATTAAAGTATAAAAAGCTTTTGCTTTTTTAGTTATTAACATTTAGTAGGTTAAAGCATATGATATTGCCCAGACTTCTTTTTTATTTTATTTTTAAACTTTTCAGTAAGTTTTTATTTACTTTTTTAAAGTCGGTTTCAATCCTTTCCTAATAAGTGTTTATTTTTTACTTTTAAATTTTATTATTATATACTATTAAATAGGTAAACATACACGAAAAAACACTATTAGTACCTCTTCCAGAGACTACAGTAAAAAGCACAGAAACGTGTAATTTAATTGCTTTGAAACGTTTACAGAACCAGATTCAAACCTGGCACAGTTGGGAGGATCTTGTTTGGTTCTGGTTAGTTAACTTTTATCATTTAATTTTCTAATAAAACGACTAAAAAAAAAGATTTAACCAACCAAAACTAACCAAACCCCCTCCGCCCTTCCAAATGTCAATTTTATGAGACCACCACGGAAGTGCACTCTTTAAGTAAAAATAGAATTTTCAAAATTAATCCACACTCTGACAGAAGGTAATCGCGTATCCATAAAGGGGAATTAATAACCTTATTCTTTTTAAAGTCGGTTGAAAAATGGAACACAAGCTATGTTTTACCACCCTGTATAGCTTACATGTTAATAGTCAAAAGTGTAAAGAAATTAAGGGCAATATATTAGCTTCTTTATTAAGGTATTTATCCTCTATTTCTTTGGCCATCTTAGTTGCTTCCTCTGGAAAATATATCAACAAAATCCCTTTAATACAGAGAAATGAAAGGCTGGAGTTAAAATTTTTTCACGTCGGTTTTGCCAGTGTTGTCCTTAAAGTATATAATATTATATTATTAATCCATATGTCAGGCACATACACTCAGGATGACCTGACAGGTAAACTTGTACAATTTAGAAAGACCTGAGTGTGAACAAAATCAGAAAATCACCACCACTTTAATGTGTACAGTTAAACCTAATTACCCCTAGTTACGCACTTAGATCTTAGATCTTAAATCTAAGGTATCAAGGTCCCTACCTGCGCAGTTTAAACTGTTCAGGTATACCACCTGTCAAGTCTGACCTGAGCTATGTGTGCCCGGTGTTAAAAAGAGACTATAGTTATAGCACGTGAAATTTAATTGGTCTGCAAGTGCTACAGGGGAATGCTCATGCAAAAACTGACACATTGGGGGGAGGGGCTCATGGGTTAGCTCTGAGTTTGTTTTATTTTATTCTCTTAATAAAGCGAATAAAGAAAAATAGTTGACTAACCAGAATTAACTTCATGACCCCCAAATACGACAGTTTTGCATGACCGTATAGAGCTTCAAACCGAATCAAATTACACGAGACTTGTAGTTTTACTGTAGTCTCATAAAAATCCAAACAAAATATTTCATGCTTCTCTATTAGACAATATGTTACGCTGCCTGCTTTTCTGGAAACTAAAATTATTAAATTTCTTTCTTAATTTACATTTAGTTTTAGACAAATTTAATTTTTTTCTTTTTTTCGCCGTATACTAGGTGCTTTAAAAATTAAGAAGCATTTTCCTATATAAATGTAAAGAAAAAGAAAAATGTTAGAAATTGCCTTCTTAAATAAACTGCTGGACACTGAACGGAATATTTAAAATTTTTGGTAAAATTTAAAACTTAATTTTCTAAAGAATACAAAAAATAATTTAGTGCGATTTTCGGCAAATTTTTGAGGCTGTTATTAGTCTCTATGACTACCTTCATTGTCGCCTTGGTATTAAAACTTACCACCTATATACAGGGTGGTAAATATGACGTTGTATTTTAAGGAAATTTGTTGTTCTGCAACTATTTAAATGAAATAATTTGTTATAATACTAGTTAATCATTTGTGACAAACAATTTTCGCAAATTTTTGATATTCTTTGTAAATCTAAAAAATATGGTGTTTTAAAATTGTGTAGTTTATAGCATAGGATAAAACAAAAAATATGAAAAAGTTTACATTTACACATAGATACACTTTTTGTCCACCCTGTATAAAAGTTTTTACAAAACATTAAAAAGGTATTGCTTTTTGCTTAAAACAGTAAAAACAGTATACAGGGTGACAACTCCTATACATTACTTTTTTATTAAAAACATCATATTTTCAGATTTACGAGATAAAAGCACAAATATGCCAAAATTGTTTAGTCACAAATGATTATCTAATTATTATAAAATATTAAAGCTTAAAAAAAAATTAAAAGGTTGCAGAGCAACAACATTTTCCAAAAAACAACGTCATATTAACCACTCTGTATATAAGAGATAAGTTTAATACCAAGACTGCAGTGTAAGCAGTCATGAAACACTACATAAATGTGTCTAAATTTGCCGAAACACGCACTAAAAATATTTTTGTAGTGAGAATATTAGGTTTAAAATTTTGCCTAAAATTTGAAATTATTTCTGTTCGAATGTCCAGCAGTTTATATTGCTCTAACTTGCAAAACACCCTGTGTTTACTAACCTGAACTTGTTAATAGTCCATCTTCAAGCCAGTTACAAAGAAAATCGTATATTTTTGCCTTTGGCAAATTTTTCATTGAAGAAATTATTGCCTATAATAAAAGAAATGACCAAGAAAAATATGTTTTAATATAAAAATAATATATATAATATTTTAAACTTATTAAGTTGGTTGGTTAACTTTGCTATTGTCTTATTGTCTAGATTGTTCGACCCCGTTATTTAAAAAAAATTAAACCGACTTTAAAAAGATTAATAAAACTTACTAAAAAGTTAATAAAAAAAAAAAAACTCGGGTAATATCATAATGACATTAACATATAAGTAGAAAAAACTTTGCTTATTTAGTTATTAACATGAAATAACTGAGCATATATGTAATGACTCAACTAATTTTTTTAATTTTAACTTTTAGTAAGTTTCTGAAGCAAAGGTCATATATTTATAATGTAGATGAAACTAAAATAACAACCGTTCAGAAACCTGATAGGATTAGTTACAAGAAAAGGAACAACGCAAGTTGGTGCACCAACTGAGCTGAACGGGGGACATTTTAATTTACGATTTTTTAGCTAGGGCTGTTCTATGTCTTTAGTTTTGTATTTTTTTTTTTATATAATAAATGTTTAAAAAAATATATTAGTTTTATATTTAAAAATTCTAAAAATAAATAAATAATAGTTTAAAAAAACACGCTTTTATATGCAAACCGAACTAAAAATTAGAAAATAATTTTTCATTAAAAATATTGTCACTTCATAGTAAAAAAGCGTGGGGTGCTTAATATATTAAATGTTATAATTATTATATTTGCCAATATCTATGATGGAAAAGTGTTGAAAAATAGTAAAATGCACCCCACGCTTTTTACTATGAAGTGACAATATTTTTTTTAATGAAAAATTATTTTCTAATTTTTAGTTCGGTTGCATATAAAAGCGTGTTTTTTAGTTTTTTTAAACTATTATTTATTTTTCATTTTTTAGTTCGATATGCATTTATGTATGTATAAAAGTTTGGAATGTTTCCAACAGATGGCAACCCATTAAAAATTTTTTTCGCCATTTTGTCAAGAGTAGCAAAGTTTTTCAGATGGACTTTCTGAAAATAACCTAATATAAATTTGAGTAAAATCGATTCGGATCGAACTCTTGAAATGGCCGGTGGTTGGTACCACTGGGACGTACAGGTGACAGATGACACTTGGTGGTATCAAGCAGTGGTAATAATAATATAATGGAATTTTTTTTCCTGGCGATCCAAAGCAGGATAACGGGATACTGTTTGCAGATTATTGCATTGTCATGGGTCCTTAATACGTGTGCAAAGTTTCAAAGAAATCGAATAGCTGGAAGTTGGTTAAAATTAGGCTCAAAGATTCCAGTTACATTCATAGCCAGATGGATAGATAGTTACAAGCCAAGTTAATAAAAGCGTGTTAAAAATATATTATTCCATTGGACGAAACACACCACTAATAAGAATGCAGTATGAATTTAACTCTTACTGTAAAAAATAAATATCTTTTCAATAACCCTTAATGCATCTCAAAACATATAAAATCATACTCTTAAATTTTTAAACTGTTAATAAGCACAACCAACTAAATTTAATATTATTTAATAAATAACATCTCCTAGTTCATATAATGAAAAACCTAGAATAACTGTACAAATTGTAAATGGACTGAACACTACTTTAATTATTTACTTTAATTATTAGTTTTATTATTTTTTTTTTGTAAACCTGTTTTAAGAACCACTGTATATAGTGGATACTTTATTGGAATTCTAATTCTGTTGTATCCTGAATTTGTAGAATAAATAAATAAATAAATGTGAATTACAATATAGGGAATCTCAGGAGTCGTGACAGACCCCATGTCACCTTAAGTGACAGAAATTTAGATGTCACCAGTTAGGGGTTAACTTACCTCAACTACATCTGGATCTGTTATACCAACAAATACAATAAATGGTCCAAGATAAAACGTATGAACTGGTGGTAATATTTTTAAATATTCATTTAATCGTATACACAAATTGTCTAAAAGCAAAAACAGTAATAATAACCTGGTTTTTATGATAACAGAAAAGAGCAACTAGCTATGTGAGGGCAATATTAATAAAAAATTTACACAGGGTGTTTTCTAGTTGCGGAAAAAAATTGCGTATTCATAAATTATTTTTGTAAAAAGGGTTAGCACAATTTTTGTTTAAAAATACTTTTTAAAATACTATACATTTTTTAAATTGGTATTTGTTGTTGTTATATAATTGCTAATAAGAAATTCTAGCCTATTATTTTTTAAAGAAAAAATGTCCCTTATGTTTTTGTATGGTCCAATAATATTAAGCAATTTAACGGATTTATTATTCTTTTTTTTTTAAAAAGTAAGCTAGATACGTTAAAATATTAAGTGAGTTTGAAATACTACGCACTCTTCTCACTCCATAAGTACCTAAGTTAAATAAAATGGTTAGCCAGGGATTGAATTATTATTCATTTATTTTTTAAAAGATGTGTATATTAAAAACTCAATTTAACAAGAATACTAAAACATTTTTCACCAAAACAATAACAACTACAGAAAATTGACTTATTTAAATAGCAAGTAAACAATTATCCCAAATACCTATTAAAACAATTCGCGCTTGTGCTTATTCACAAAATGTGTGTTATTACTGCTTTGGTTAAAAAA